>PVKC010020351.1:0-18654 GCA_004027635.1 Crocidura indochinensis
GCCTTACCTCCATGCTATCTCCTGGGCCCCCCTTGTGTTCCTTTTAATTCTATTCTTTTTATCCTTTTTTTAAAAAAAAATCTAGAAAATATATTGTTTAAGAAAAGAGAAAAGAATAGCAGGTCCCAGATTATAAGAGAGGTTTCTTGAAGCAGAATTTCACAGAAAGGCAAAACCTTTTCCCTTTTTTACAATTTTGACTGTTTTGGGGTCACACCTGGTGGCACTCAGGGGCTACTGACTCTGTGCTCAGAAATCACTCCTGGCAGGCTCAGGGGATATAGGATGCCGGGGGCGGGGGTGGGGGGGTGGCAGCAGCATGCAAGGCAAACATCCTACCACTGTTCTACCTTTCTTGAGTCCATTTTTATAACATTTTAAGAAAAAGTTGGTATGAGCATTTTTAAAATTATGTTCCAAAAATGTGAGCTATTAAAACAGAAATCAGATGATTTTCTTTTGGTGCCCAGTCACTTGAGTCATTGTACAGTAGTCATTGAGATTATCAGGCACTACCAAAGCCACCCTTATAAACCCCCAAATTTTTGAAATCTAATTTAGTTTGGGGGCACTTTAAGATGTTGCAGGATCATGTCTCTATCTCTGCTGGCTTGTCCTGGTACTTTTATTAAAAATTAATTTTATTTATTTTGGGAAAGAGTGATGAGCTACACCTGCCAGTACTGAGGTCTTACTTCTGGCTTTATGCTCAGGAATCATATTCTTTGGGGACCAAATGTGATGCCAGGGATTAAAGTCAGGTCAACCACTTGAAGGCAAGTGTATCAACTCCTATATTATTTCTTTGACTATCATTATTTTCTAAGTAGAAAAATATCTAGATGAAGCATACATTACTACTATTAGCATACACCAATTTCTCAGGTCATCTCAATAGACTGAGAGAGTTGAATAATGCAGACATTCAAATATCCATAATCTGATTGCACATTGTATTTTTTTCCATAATTCTTCATTATCAATTTATATAAGGATTTCTGATTTTAGAAATAGTATATGCTCACTAATCTGTCAATGTGTGCACACTGACACATCTTACTTGGAATTGAGATAAAATATTTCAACATGTTAGCTCATTTCCATCACATATATCATCCCAGGGTCAAATCAAATATCATCTTAATTAGAAATGTATTGGTCATTCATAATATCTGGTGAGATTTTAATTGCATTAAGTTATGCTGACTCCTTTAATTTCCATAATACTGTTAGGCAAGGACTATCACTATTTTGTTTAATTAATGAGAAAACTAAGTTGAGTCTTCTAATTTACAAAGACTGTACATTTTGGAGCTCGGATTCAAACTGAGACAACGAGTTCAAGAGTCTGTGTATTTAGCTACAACCAGAAATTCACTTTCCGCATGAAGCTTTTCCCCAATTATCCTTAAGAGAATTAACTCAATAAAGAGACATTCTTTAATATTGACTCTTTACTAGTTCTTATTCCAGAAACCTGTGACAGCAGTATAAAATGTATCAAATATCCCTGCAATAGTGTTGATCACAATATATCTACTCACTGATTAGTACTATGTTTTGTGTCCAGATACCAATATTAACTGTATTCCTTGGGCCACTTGCTTGTTGGTGTTTGTGTCACCATGATTTATTTAAAAATAAAGGTCAGATAGGAGCTTGCTCTTTCTGATTTACTATGATACACAAGTAGTTATAAATATTCAGAATCTTAGATTTTTATCAAATGTTCAAAAAGTCTGGATAGGTTTCTAACAAAGTGTGTTTGGAACATAGATTAGATAGTAGAAATCTTAAAGTCCCACAATATAAATGTGAGCAGTGTGCTGCCTTGGATTATAACTATTAACAAAAAGTTTCAAGGAGCATAGTACTCTCCTATCAGCATTTATTTTAACTTCTAGCTTCTATCCTATCCTTTATTTTAATGTCTAACAATCAACTAATTAAAACAAAACTATAAAAATTACACACACACACACATATATATATATAAATATATATATATATATATATATATATATATATATATATATATATATATAGGCTGGGGGGAAATGGGAGATAGATGACTGGCATTGGTGGTGGGAATGTTGCACTGGTGAAGGGGGTGTTCTTTATAGAACTGATATCCAACTACAATCATGTCTGTAATCAAGATGTTTAAATAAATATATTATTTAAAAAAGTAGATATATGACATTTGTATGTAAATCAACACTGCAATAAATCATACTTTAAAAAAGGTTGCATCTTTCTGTAAGAGAAACTAAATATTAAAATATATATACTTCATTAACTTGGAAATTATTCTCAATAACCAAGTTCTGGATAACTGAGTCTAAATGATTAACAGAGAAAAGGTACAGAAAGGTCAGATCTTTGTGTTCTAAATACCACATGTGAAGTGGATCAGAGGTCACTTTGTGATCAGATTTTAGTCATTGAGGCTACTATATCTTAGATGTAACTCAGGAGTTATCTATAACTCAAGATGTGTCTCAGTTGTAACTGCGGAGTTTCAGCTAAGACACAAAAGTTACACTAAAAAATATCTCTGTGTACCCCACTGTTCAATTTCTTGACAAGAGAGAGCCTTTTGACTCTTTTACACAGAAGTAAAAGATGTTTCTACTTCTATAAGACACCTGGAGATGCTATGTTGAAGTAGCTAAACAAACAGAAAGGAAGTAAGTTACTTATTCTTAAATGTATACACTAAATTAAAAGTAGAAGGAATAATAAATACTTAAAATTTATAAGGAACCTCATATTTTTAATATTTTAAAATTATGTTTTATAGACATGTAAAATATTTGTTACTAGCATGCACACATATATAATGTGCTATGTATATAATATTTAAAGATGTTATTACCAGTAAATAAATTATTATGGGCCATGTAATATACTTTATCACTTTTTCTATCTCTAGTTTATCTCTTCATTTTTAGTTACAGAAATCTAAAATTCTGAATAAAGTTTTGATATATTAAAACTATATGTAGCCAACTCTTAATTACCTCTATCTTACATTATCCCACAGAAGGTCAACCAATATTTTAGCTTGCCTCGAATCTTAATTTTAAATGTTCCTCCATATTTTAATGAAAAGTACTCTACCAGCCAAATGAATCAGAAAAATTAATATCAGTATGGTTTAACATCTAAATCCCCATCCTTATGTGGATAACCACAAATTGACTTTTATTTTAAAAATCGATTTTGTATATCCACCCAAAGAAATCTACCCTAAACCTGCTGGCATTTGCAACTGTACTTGCCCTTTTCCAGCTGAACTGCACTGAGTCAGAAGCTTCCTATGGATATAACCTTTGCCTAGCAAATCCCTCCTGGATTTTAGTTTTTGACCTTCAGCCTTGGGGTTCCCAGACTAAAGTAAGAAGTCCTGTGTATTACTTTACTTATTTCTAGTATCTGAAGATCTCAGGTCCGTACTGATCTCACCTATGACTGTTTTCCTGGATTTTAATTTTGTTTAGAATGATGTTCAAAAATATAATCTTGAGAGCAAATCCACAGGGATTTATGTTTGCTGAGAGTTACACACTATTCAATCTCTAATAAATAAAGCCATTCATTGCAAAAATGTATCTTAAAATATTAAGTCATCATCAATCAGACAATTTAAACAAAATCAACAACTATAAAGAATTGCTAAATTAATTTCATGCACCATCTGAAAAAAGACATAAGAATAAGAACATAAATTGATGTCTTCCTGGGCCCAGAGAGATAGCACAGTGGCGTTTGCCTTGCAAGCAGCCGATCCAGAACCAAAGGTGGTTGTTGGTTCGAATCCCGGTGTCCCATATGGCTCCCCGTGCCTGCCAGGAGTGATTCTGAGCAGATAGCCAGGAGTAACCCCTGAGCACTGCTGGGAGTGGCCCAAAGAACAAAAGTAAATAAATAAATAAATAAATTGATGTCTTCCAACATCTTTTCAGTTAGATCAAATACATTTTCTTAGTAATAGGAAAATGAGAGGCTGGTGCATTTTTTAGTTTAGTATAGTTTAGGAAGCATATCTACAATAGTGTTATCACTTATGGGTTTGATGTAAAAAGTTATAGGAGAGTCTGGCATACCTTTAATGGTGTCTTTTTCTTTTATCTATTTTCACTTTTATATTCATTTTTCAAATGTAGAGAACCATGATTTACAAAGTTATTGATTGTTGTGTTTTAGGCATATATTTAAAAAGCAAACCCACCACTTGTGTCAAATCCCATTATCCCATCACCAGTGTTTCCATATTCTATCATTCTTGATCCTCTATGCACTTTCCCACCCCCTTTGTATTACCTTAAAAATTACTTAATGTTATTTTAAAAATAGTTTAAATATCTAAATTCATAACTATCTTTTTTTTTTTTTGGTTTTTGGGCCACACCCAGTGACGCTCAGGGGTTACTCCTGGCTATGCGCTCAGAAGTCGCTCCTGGCATGCACGGGGGACCATATGGGAACCGGGGGATCGAACCGTGGTCCGTCCTAGGCTAGCGCAGGCAAGGCAGCAGGCACCTTACCTTCTGCGCCACCTCCCGGCTCCCTAAATTCATAACTATCATTCTAAAAAATAATGTGTTATTGAATAGTTACTCATTCTTTTTCTTTTATGTGGGGGAGTGTGGGCAAGTTTGGTCAACTAGGAAGGCTTCCTTTAGCACTGCTCAGGGATTATTCCTGGTGATGCTTGGAGGACCATAAGCAGTACCAGGGATGAATAGGAACAATTGTATGCTATATTATTACTCTAGCTACAGTCTCTTTTTAAGTACATTAGTGACAGAAAGCTAAAAGGCTGCTATTCATTTTCTAAAAAAATATCTTAAGCCTATTATTTACCTTTGAATCAATGCACAAACTTCAAGCATCAAGCAAGGTCCCCAATAATTAATTTGCCCCTTTCATTTCTTTCCTGTATTGCTGTTGTGATGACATGAGATCATATTTAGTTGGGCTCATCAGGGATGATTAATCTTATTGCTATAGTTCGACATGTGCTCATGAGTGTCAAACTCCTGGCCAGAGTGCTCACATATCTGTTAGTTGCAATGCACAAATCCAACTTGAGGTCTTATACGTGCATGAAAGAAATTTGCGTCATTGAGTGACACAGACTGACTATCAAGTCCTCTTCTTTCCTTTCCCCCTTTTCCCAAGATATTCCTTGAGTCGTACCAAATTATCTGTTATGTCCTTCATCAAATTTTATATCCTTTCATCTTGGTCCTTATATATGCCTCAAATCCAAATTTGATGATTTTATCTGGTCAACTATCTTTTCTCCTCAGTTTATTTTGTAAATACACCCCTTTCAGCTCCTTGTGTTTCTCAGAAAATCCACACAGAGATATCTACGTTTGCTCTCTTGAAATAAGTATTTCTCATTCATAGCATTCCTTTGAGACAGAAAAATGCCATTACATCCAGACACCTGTCAGATGTATAATTAATGAAAAGGAGAGAAGAACTTAAAAATCAGGGTCATTTATAACAATTCTTTAAAAATGTGATTGAGTCTGTGATGTAGCTCAGTGGTGGATCACTTGTCTTGCTCATATATAAGACCCTGAACCTGATCCCTACCACAGGAAAAAACAACAAAATATACACATATAAATGAGAGACTCTTACCTGCTTCCGCATCACATCTGTTGCCTGCATAATGTAGCGAGGGGGCAGTCCATGGCTTCTGGCCAGGATGATGGCCTGCTCCAAAGTCACACTGAGTGTGCACCTACATGGAAAGGCAAAGGCAGGTCAAAACACACAGGTTTTTTGCTATGTCCTTCAAAACAGTTTGAGTTACTAATAAGGGGTACCTGAGCATAGCATCCTCAAATCTGCCTTCTCGGAGAGTTGCTCACTCTTGATAAAAATATATCTGAGGTTTATAAACTAGTGAACTTGCTAGTTTTTCTCATATTAATATATTGTTAAAGAAGTATCTCAGCAAAGAACACAAAGGACGGTGGGAATTTGGTCCTTAATTTCAGAGTCAAAAATTGTTAGCTAAAATATCTAACTGACCGGACAATACAGTAATATTTCTACATAGAACATCTGTTTTGAATTACAGTATAGGACAGGAGATGCAGCTAAATAAATTGATAGAACGCAAGCCAACTACCTAGCTTGATTAGGCTGAATCCCATGAACTGAAAAAAAATTTTTAAAGAAGCCTCCTAAGGTAAAATATAGAATGTAAGGTACATTTCTGAGGTCCAATTCTATTTCTATTTAATTAAATTTATTTTTATTAAATTTATGTTTAACAAAAACAAAACTGCTTAAAGACAAACAGAATATATAAAAAGTTCTATGTCCATATTATTTTTCTCATATCTCAATGAGAGTTAATGACTAGTTGATGACTAGTTACATGAAAATAAATGTCTAGTAACTTAGGTGAAGCTTTGTTTGTTTTGTTTTGTTTTGCTTTGGGGCTACACCCAGTGACACAGCAGAGATTACTCCTGGCTCTGCACACACAAATTACTTCCTGGCAGACTGAGATGATTATATGGGATGCCAGGGATCAAACCTGGATCTGCTTCCATGCATGGCAAATGCCCTTACCTGCTATATCACTCCAGTCCCAGATGAGACTTATTTAAATGTGGTAGTTTTCTTGATCTAATCTAAAAAATTATTTATGAAAGGTTCACAAAGGAATTTTAAATTGCTTTTCCAAGTATGTAATACCCAGAATATTCTCCAAATAATCCAGAATTTGGTGATTGGTGAGCCTTTGTCTTTTTTCTTAAATTAATAAATTTATTTTATGTCCATTTTACATCTTTTTATTCTCAACAGTAACTCTCAGAGACTCCAGTTGTTTATTAATATTTTCAAGTATGGCCCCTAAAATGTTTATAAGGGGGACCTTGGCATTTAATTCAAGTATTTTCTATATCTGTGTAGTATAAATGAAAGTAAGTTTCCAAAGAAATTTCTTATATGTAAGAAACAATTCGGGGCTGGCGAGGTGGCGACAGAGGTAAGGTGTCTGCCTTGCAAGCGCTAGCCAAGGAAAGCTCATACCTTGGTTTGATCCCCTGGCATCCCATATGGTCCCCCCAAGCCAGGGGCAATTTCTGAGTGCTTAGCCAGGGTAACTCCTGAGCATCAAACAGGTGTGGCCCAAAAAAACCAAAAGAAAAAAAAATAGAAACAATTCATGTATCCCTGATTATAAGGTTATATGACAGAAGTTCTATATATACTCTTAATTTTGTTACTGATGAATTAAGAAAAAGCTGAAGTATATAAAATAGTACCATGATAATGTAGAAAGAACCTGCCAAACTACAAATATATTATTAGGTATAATTGTGTTCTAAGGAGCAATATTTTAAGAACCATTGGCTGTTAAATGACTTGAAGAGCAGCTTTCTCATTAACATTAAGAGAACTATTTGAACATCATTTATAATACATACATTCAAATGGGCTAGAAAGGCTTAAAATTAGTTTCTAATGATGTATGAAATTTGTAAATATTTAGTATGAGCCTGACAACATGTAATTTTATCTCTACCTTTACGCAATTGAAGTTACGAAGCTTAATTGACAGTACAGGATTAAAAAAATCAATTTTTTACAAAGCATTTAATTGTCAGCTTATTTGACAGAGCATAATTCTTTTCTCCTTTTTAACATCTCCTCTACTCCAATTTTAAGTTCTTATTGATCCTAACACTTTAATCAATAACACTCATTACACAAATGAAGGACACTAAGAAAATAAATCATTCTTTCTTATCACATTAAAATATGTGCTTTGAATAGGCATGACTTACCCTTTGCAGAACAAACACTCCTATCTGTGAAGAACTTTTAGCTAGGAAGCTTACCATTTTTATCCACTTTCTTAACTTATTTTAAATAATTCATGTCTTTGTGGTAATAAACAGATGTATAGCAACAAATTATCCAAAACTTTCAAAGATTTTACTGTAATTGCCCATTTCATTAACCCAGCTAGGAAACATATTCTCTGATAGGGAACCTCATAGTACCACTTGTTTAGATTCAATCTGATATAATATATATAAGCATATGTTGTATACATATGTATACATACATATACACATATCATATAATAGAAAACTTGCCTTTAAAATGAGTATGTGGGAGTTGGGGAGATAGCACAGCAGGCAAGGTCCATGTCTTGCATGTCGCTGACCTGGGTTTGATCCCCAGCACCCCACGTGGTGCCCCATCCTGCTAGGAGTGATCTCTGAACACTGCTATGTGTGGCCCAATAACTAAATTTTAAAAAAGAATATGTGTATCTTTTCAATATATACATATACATTAATATATGGTTTTGCCTATCTGCTTTCTTTTTTATTTTTTGGGTGAGCACTTTCAACCAGTCCTCAAGGTGCCCAAAAAATCTTTCAAGAATTTTTGCCAATCTGTTATTCATTCAGTACTAAGATGAAGGATATGGTGTTGCTCATGTTATATAGTGCCTGGAACCACTCAGTGACTCCAGCTACATAAGAAAGCTTCAGGACTACAGCTGTGAGATGATGTCATGATCCATTTGCTTCTAGGAATGGAACCTGGGTCATGAACATGCCTAATACCTTCCCTACTTCCCTGTCCCCATACTCGTCTATTCCTACTAAATGATGTCTTTCTTCTAGTAAGACATAAAATCAATTTTTTAAAAAAGATTTAAATTGAAAACTTAAAAAAAGAGACAATCATATTCACATAGAAAAATGTTGCCTGCATTTGAGTTATAGTTGCTCTATTCGTTTTTATTTAATTTTGTTGACTTTGACTTTATTTTTTTGATAATAATTTATCTGATTGAGGGCAAGTTTTTAAAGCACAGAATTTCTTTCTCTCAAATAGAGAGTCTAGCAGTAAATTCAAAACTTAGTTAACAACCTTTCCTTATTTGTCTCACTTTTTTTTAATCTTTTCTCAAAGAGTTCAATCTGAATATCAAGAAAAAAATAGAATATAGAAGCAGTATTTTGATTCTGGCAGTCTCTGAAAATAGTCTAGGTCCAGAAAATAGTTTTTCAGTGCCTTGTAAAGTCAGGGTTTATAAGAGAGAATTTGATGGCACAGGCTCTTCTCTTATTACCACTTGAGATTGATTTGCTAGCCCTGGGCAAGGGAATGAAAGTAGCATATCAAAGTTTGTATTCTAAGCAAATCCAAAGCAACTGCACTCTATATTTGTGTGACATTCCAATTTCCTTTCTAAAACTATCAGATATGTATCAGAGAGAAATAAAAATTTAAATAAATCTATAAATTACCAAATATATCTATGTATTTAAAAATCTATAAATTAATTTTAAAAAATCTCTAATTTAAATAAATTTTATATTAACCTAATATTTTAATCTATAAAACAAATATATTTATTTAAAATCTATACATTTATTTAAAGTTTAAATAAATGTTTGATTTAAAATTAAAATTTAGATAAATTTTAAATGAAACTAAAAAATAAGTAAATACATTTATTTCATCCTGAAATATAAAAGTCTTCAAAATATAGTATAATTTAAAATTGTTTAGATAACCATTCCCCTGGGAATTATACATTATCAAACTATAGATCACAGAGTAGAATTTGTCATTCATTAAAATCAAGTATAATATTTGTCTTTTATATACTGAAGAAGGTTATTTCATGGGTTTTCATATAGACATTCTAAGTATTGGTTAATAATAGGGCAGACCCCTCAGGCAGGTCATTTGATGGGGTCATAAAATTATACAGAATTTGTGAATATTCCTCTAGAAGGAAAAAGAAAAGGGTCACTATGCCTATATTTATAATGAATAACTAAAAAAGATTTACATGTCACATTTGAAATGGAGCTTACATGATTCAGATAGTTCAAATAATTTTAAAAGGATAAATATAATCTGCATCTAATGTGTCCAATTGGAAGTTGAAAGATAATCTGATTTAACAACATTGAAAATGTCATAAAGGGGCCCGGGAGATAGCATGGAGGTAAGGCGTTTGCCTTTCATGCAAAAGGTCATCGGTTCGAATCCCGGTGCCCCATATGGTCCCCAGTGCCTGCCAGGAGCAATTTCTGAGCATGGAGCCAGGAGTAACCCCTGAGCACTGCCGGGTGTGACCAAAAAGAAAATGTCATAAAGAAGTGCCTCTCTACTTATACAACCATTCCTTAATCTACTGTATAATTTTTGAGTGATTGCTTTGTCTCTACAAGAATCATTTGAAACTGGCAGGAATATTTTTACTGATAAAGATTTTTGAAGTTGCCTTTTATAGTCCCTTACATCGTATGACCTTAAAAACCTGCATACATTGTCACATGCTTTTACCAGTTTACTAAAGCAAATGTTCGAACTCTCAATGGTTATTATGGCTGTCTTCTGTATTTTAAATTTCCTCTCATGTTATACAATGCTCAAAATGATCATGGTTATTACTCAACCTGAGCTAAAGAAAGTTGAATATAGAGTGCATTTAGGCTGGGTTTACAGTGACATATACATAGATGATTTAGTCTCTTTCTCTTATAGTTGGATAATATAATAGTATTATTTTGTAGAAAGAGATTCCAGACAATTCTTACTACTCAATGTATAAGCTCACTGGGTGTTGAAAGAGGTGTAAGACCCCAGGTTTTGATTCAATATGTCCACGTTCTGGGGTTACTGGGACTAGAAGTATGTATGCAGGAGAAACAAAGTTGGACATGGATAGAGATGGATTCTACTTCCAAATACTGTGCTTTATTTGTTAAAGTTTTTATCAAAGTTTTATATTTGTCAGAAATTTAAACATTTACAATTCTCTAGTAGTAATGTTAATTTGAGAGGCTTTTATGGATTATATTTTTAAAAATAATCTGTCATATTAGAGAATGCTTTTATATTTTTAATACATATTAAAATTTTTATATTTGGGGTAGCATGGTAAGCAAAGTAAGTCAGAGGGAAAAGAGAAATACATGATGGTCTCATTCATCACTGTATATAGAGGAACAAAACAAGGGGACAAATTTCACTAAGTGATGAAAGCTCCTGAATTTGGATTACAAAACTGAGTTTAGAAAACACTGAAAAGAAGGGGCAGAGGAATGAGGTGTGAACTAGAATTGAAAAAGAGACAGTTGATGAATAGTCTGGGCACTTGTATGGTGGTGAATTTGGGAACTCAATAATATTGCAAACACATATCTAAACTCTACAATTTAAAAAAATCAATAAACTTCAGAGATAATATAAATTGTATTTGTACCAAGTAAACAAAAAGAGAAATAAATATTTGTCAATAAATTTGATACAAGCATCTTTCCCCATGTACAGTTTTATACAATGTTCAGAGCCTGATTCTTACGTTAGCAGTAAATGCCACATGTAGTACCTTATTTTCACTATTCGTTATTATGACGATGCTGAATTTAGTCATGGAAACAAGAATGAGAAAATTCCCATAGGGTAAATGCATCACTCAAAGATACCTATTATATTGACAATATTTTTATAATTAAATCTTTTTTATAGTTAAAAGTTTGTCTTAAAATCCTAGGTATTTTTATATTAATACAAAGAAATTATTCTAGAAAAAATATTTTTTTTCCTTTTCTAACTAAAAGCCATATATATCCTGATTCAACAGTCTATTACAAACAACTCATGAGGAATCATCTTATCAGCTGTTGTTCTCTATGATACTTTACTAGGCTGGAGTTACCTAGGTCACACTCAAATTTTACAGAGAACAATGATCATTCATTTCCATCCCAAGAAAACAAAGTTGATTACAAGAAGCAGGAAAATCAACAGCTACTACTTCTATTTGCACACCACATTTTGTTTGTGGAAACAAAAAGGAAGCCATGTGATTAGTTTACTAATCATAAATACATTGTAAGTTGTTCTATGGGAAGAAAGATAAAGTTAGGATTCAAACTTTATTTAAATTAGAAATATATATATAAAACGCTGATTGGCTAATATAACAGCAAGTTTTTAAATTCAGTTGTAATTTGAGCACTCTGACCTTCATTAAGGGGAAGAATGATTTTAAAGAAGATAAAGAATCTTAGTTCAAACATGCAAAAGACTCTAATACTATAAGAAACTGTAAAAGGAGTCTTTTTTTTCATTAGCAGAGTTTGCACACCACATTTTTATACACAGAAGCTCTTTTATGATGTCAGAAGTACCACTGATCTGCTAATTCTCTGGATTTTGGAACAAAATCAGAATATCTCTGGAAAGCCTATGACAGATTCATTGCCACAATATTTCAACTAAAATACATTTTTCTTACTAATACAAAAATATAAACAAGCAAACCAAAACAACAAGGGGCCTGAGAGATAGCACAGCAGTCGGTGTCTGCCGTGCACGCAGCCGATTCAGGATGAACAGTGGTTCAAATTCTGCCATCCCATATGGTCCCCTGTATCACTCATGGACGATCTGAGTGCAGAGCCAGGAGTAATTCCTGAGCTCTGCTGGGTGTGACCCATAAACCAATAAATAAATAAATAAATAAATAAATAAATAAATAAAATTACATGATTTCTAGTAAGTGCCACTGGTAATATACATAAATATATATAGATACCAAAAGACTAAGACTTACTTCTTTATCCTATTTGTCATTTATTTAAGTAGCGTTAAAAACATAAAGTGAAGTAATAAAATTATACATAACTAATGAACAAATTCAGTGAGTTAATAAATGAATTGTAAAAACAAAATAAAATTTGTTATGTTTATAAATTGAATGCGGTATTCTTTTTTTCTTGCACATCAGTGGCTTGACTTACTCTTTCTCTAGGGTTAACTAAGCTGTTATGTCTGTGTTTAGCAATTCCGGATGAGTCTTAAGTATATAGGAAAATTACATATTACAACATAACAATCATTCTTATGGTTTGTTCATTACATCAGCAGCTATTTCCTTATCAAAATTGTCACTTAAAAATTCCTGGGCTTAGAACAAAATACTTGAAACCCTGACAGAATCAGTTTTTCATGTTATTAAAGTGACATGCTACAAAATATATATTTTTCCTCTCAAGTTGGTTGAAAAGTGAGTGTCCATTCCTCCGAATTACTTCAGTGAAGACACAATCCTTTATGATTATCTTTATCCTGTTGTCGTTTTCAGAGAGAACTAGTAGTACATAATGCTACTGTCTGTCTATAGTGCGCTGACAAGATCTGACTGTAGACTGTAGATCTCATTTCTGTACATTTGATATAACAGTGCACAGCACACGGCAGTGCTACAAATATATTTTCCTCTTCAGTTAATGAACAGTAAATGTAAGTTATTTTTATTCAAGCCATACATATTTGTCTTTTTTGAACATAAACTACTATTTTCTTGACTCTAGAAAAGAAATGTTCCCATCCTTGAATCAGAGGGTAATTAACTCTACTATTCTTAAATGACTTCCTACACATTATTAAAGGATTCTCAAATATTATGTTATAAGATGGTCTGCTGTTCTGTGCATCTTATTTCTTAGATCAGAGACACTAACCCTAGACTTTTTTTTGTGTGTGGTTTTTGGGTCACACCCGGCAGTGCTCAGGGGCGACTCCTGGCTCCATGCTCAGAAATTGCTCCTGGCAGGCACGGGGGACCTTTTGCATGAAAGGCAAATGCGTTACCTCCATGCTATCTCCAAGACAAGAATCCCTCTTTTAGTAGGAATAATTGAGTCACCTTAAACTGATTCATTTCATATTACTAGTTCTTCAGTGAAGTAATAAGAATAGTGAATAGATTAAAATAAAAAACATGGTGATATAAAACCTAGGCTTTCAGGATGATACTTCCACATATAGTATTCACTCACTTCTCATCTTTCCTTTATTAGAATGAAGTTATTCCAATTTCACCCTAAATTTCTGAGTGGCTACATGATAGAATCACAGCCACACAGCAGGAAAACAGTATTAAAAACCAGTTTCCTTATTTAAAATTCAGAATTCTTTTCTGTTATTCTGTTATTCCCAAATCACATTACAAAGACTACTACATCAAGATAATTCAGCTCCCTACATCCATAATTCAACAAAAACTGTAGTGGTAACCGTGTTTAAACTTTAAATGCATTATTTGAGAGAGATTAATTTAACTGGCCCAAACCATTTTTCTCTGAATGAAGACTCCATCATACTAAAATATGTTCCTGATGAAAATGGGACTAGATTTGAAGAATGCTAAGCCAGGACATCAATTATAAAGTAATCAAGTAGTAAACGTAATTGAAGGTAGACTGTGTTTCCTCTCTATTTCGGGTGTAATTTTTCTATGTAAAATGTACGCTCTGTGTAAAGAATGTTTCTTCCTGCAGTGATTTCATTTCTTCTGATTTCTAATTACTTTTAACTATTGAGTACAGAGCACCAAGTGAATATGTATCGACAACCAGAAGGAATCACCTGATTGAACAGACTAATTGTTTAATGTTGCATGGTGATATTTTTTCTGTTTCCTTTTATTATCTTACATTAAGAAAGAATTGTACACCTGAGGGCTAGCGCAATGTGTTAAATACAGATCAGTCCCAACATAGCTGCTTTGTTTCAACATAGACAGACATCTCTGCAAAAAATTATTCTGGGAAGTCCACTGCAAACCCATTGATTTTTCTCACCTTTGTCTTCTTAAATCATTAGTGACAAATGAAAAATTAGGGAATATTGACACAAGGAGGAACATGTGAAAGAAACCTATGGCCTTGTTCTTCCATAACAAAGAATGCACTTTCCTTAATGAAACATGTACATAATTTTATGTGAAAAAAAGAGACAATTTGTTTATAACAACATACAAGTCTTTTATCTTCTATACACATGCAATAATATTAAGAATTTACATTCTCCCTTTTAGGAAAATTTGAGTTTAACATTAGCTGTAATCCAAAAGTCAATAATTAACCAGACAAGTTCCCAATATATTTTATAGAAATAAACTATGGGTGTCTGTTGATGCTTTCAACATAATCATCATATTATTATTACTAATGTTATTATTAGACTCTTGTCAATCACAGTGATAAAAATTCCCATCACCATGCAAATGTTTAATCACATGATCAGCTGAGACAAAGTTTTATTGCATATTCAGAAAAAACTAAAAGGCATCAGGGAGATAGGACACTATGGAAAACAACTGAACAGAATGCTCAGGCAACAGCTGCAGTGAGATCCTGGTGGCAGAAACAGAGCCAAATTGAATATTCTACTTACTCCATATATCTTAAGGCAAAAAAGCAATCAAGTTTAAGGAGACTATTTCAGCATTATACAGGGAATTAGCCATGAAATTCTCATTAAAGATAATAGAATGTTCTATTGCAAGATTCAATACAATCTCTAAAAGTTTGCAGTATATAACTTGAAACTTAGCCTTTAAAATCAACTACAAGCAAAAATAGTGTGTGAACTCGCTCATTCTTTTCTTTGTAGGCTTTATAATTTAGGAGAAATACCAGGAATCAAAACCAGAACTTAACATATGCAAAGTATGCATCCTACCATTGAGGTTCATGCCAGTTCCTGCACTCTTCTCTATTGGTGCACAATCAGTATGCTGTGCTTTGCTTTAATAGTTTCATTGCTGAGGTTAATGTAGAAGCAATCATAGACCTTTCTGATAGGGTACTTGAGAGTTAAGCACATGAAGGGCTAATAGGTAAATGTGTATGAAAATAAATCAGATACGTAATATAGGAACTTCAATGATGCAGCCAACAGGATTGACTCAACTTCCCAACAGTTTACACTTATCAGCATAAACACGTTTGCTGACTCACTGCATTTCTTTTTCTTTGGAATCATTAATTGAATAAATGTATACTACCCCAATAACTTGAATTAGTTAGCACTACTGATATCTCCATCTTCTTTATGTTATTAGCTTTGTCTGAGTTTTGTCTTTAGTCCCTATAGGAGTTCTTTGATGACATCAACATTTATGGAGGTGTTCACCAAGTGAATTTCATCCCTTTTCCCAATTTTTTGACACAATACTCAACTTTTCTTTTGGGTATTGTTATCCAAGAAACCTGTCAGATATTTGTTTAAATAATTTCATACATTTCTGGCTGTTTTACTAAGCAGCACTTCCCTCTGTTGCTGCTTTCACCAAGGCCCATAATAAATTGGGTTGTAGAAAGCCAAGGAATATACATACTTTTTAGAGATCATCTGTTCTCAAGTCCATGGTTGACAGCTAATTATTCTCTTCTCATACTCCTATGCCTTCCCCTAAAATATCTCTTCCTTGTACTGAATATCTAAAGTGTATTCTCAAGAATTCTTTGTAACACTTTGAAGCCAGATCAAATACATCTCTGTAAAACCTTTTTTTGACAGGTGCTTTTTTTCTCTTTCTTGTACTTCTTAATCTCCCCCTTAGTTTAAGAAAAAGTGGAAATGGTTATATACATTGATCATATATTATACACAAAGTATCTCCTCATTTCTCTATCTGCTCAACCCCTTTATAGTCACTACTTAAGTTTCTCTTTCTATGAGTTTACTAGAACAGCTTTGGTTTCTAAGTATACCCTTTTGTAATTGTATAGCTTTTTTTTTTTTCCAGAGCCTTGTTATTATAGCATTTAAGTTTTATCTTTTCTAAAGATTAAAGCATAGTTTTAAAATTTTTAAAATGGGAATATGATCCTGGGATCAAGAGTCAAGAGATACATTTCTTTTATTCTACCTAGTCATATTCCTTTCATTTTGGGGTGCGGTTTGGGCCACACCCGGTGACACTTGGGGGTTAATTCTGGCAATGCACTCAGAAATCGCTCCTGGCTTGGGGGACCATATGGGAGGCTGGGGGAACAAACCAATGACCTAGTCAGCTGTATGCAAGGCAAAGATCTTACCGCTGTGCTACCACTCCGGCCTACTTAGTCAGATTTCTTTTGACTTGAAATTCAAATATTGATTGAATACACAATACTCAATACCATTGATAGTCTCAAATAACTTTTACACAAAAAACTAAATGCATATATTTAAAACTTTTCTTTGACTTTAATTAACTTTTCCTTCAGTCTTATAGACTCCAACCTACATATAGAGCTCCCCACATTAAATCTCTTTATTTGAAGTTGTACAGTAATAGGGCCTATTTTATCAATGTCTTATCATTGGCCCTATTACAAGTTTCTGATGACTAAACACAGGTGACCTTGATTGCTCCATTTTCTTAAGATTCTATATTCCTCAAGAGGGATCTATTTGTCAATTTGTCCTTTCATGTCATGGTACTAACATAATACAATGTTCTTAAGAAAAATGATTTATAAATTCAAAATATAATTTCAAAAGTCAATAGAAAGTTATCTGAAAAATGTTAATTTAAAGGCTAGAGCAATAGTACAGCAGGTAGGGCAATTGCATTACATGTGGCCTACAGGAGTCCAATCCCCTATATCCAAAGTGGTTCCCCCAAGTAATACCAGGAATGGTTCTTAAGTACAAAGCCAGGAGTAGATCCTGAGCACCACTGGGTATTATCCTAAAACAAACAAACAAAAACCATCAAAATTTAATTGCTTTTATGACTTGACAGTCATTACAACTTAAGTTCTTTTTTTTTTTTTTAATTTTTTTTTTTTTTTTGGTTTTTTGGGTCACACCCAGCAGCGCTCAGGGGTTACTCCTGGCTCCATGCTCAGAAATTGCTCCTGGCAGGCACGGGGGACCATATGGGGCACCGGGATTCGAACCGATGACCTTTTGCATGAAAGGCAAACGCCTTACCTCCATGCTATCTCCCGGGCCCCACAACTTCAGTTCATTTAAAAGATGAATTGTTTCAGTAACCAAGTAGATAAAACAAATTTCTCTATCATATTTTAAAATTTTCATTATGAATTTCATATTGCTAACAAGTGCACTTCCTTTAGATTTATAGTATGTTTGCATAGTGAGTGAGACAAGCTTCTACTAGGCAGGGAGGTGATCTGAGAGGGAAGACTGAGAATTTACCATCAGTGAAATGTGAAAATATGTCTCAATTTCCAGATAACTTTGTCAATTATTACATCTTGGCAAAATACTACTTTGTCATGTTAGAGTCTTTTATCTCTGAAACTTTGAATATGTTAAATCTAAGTTTCATAATATATTAAGCACAGAATAGTCAAACACTGGAATGCAGAGTTACAGAATACTTCATACTTGTCTTTTAATAGTGACTGCAAGTTGAGGTCTTCTCCCATCCACCGTGGGGAATACTGCATGTGATACAAAATCTAACTACAAACAGGCCACTCTGATGTAGTGAGACTTTCTTTATGATGCCATGTACAAATGCATAAATGAACTAGATTTATGAATTGGAAATCTTGGAGTTAAAATACAGAAACTTATTTTCTGGAATAAAATCATCTTTATAACAATGAAGATAAAATAAATGTGCATTTAAGTGTACAAATCTCCAAGCTTTAGGCCCAGATGACTAAGAAGCAGTTGTTCCATGCTGGAATCAGTCACCTTCCAACAGAACCTACCAACACCCATAATACCATGAAACACCTATTATTAATAGGTACAGAGAAAAGAGATTATGTGGAGGAAAACTCCCTGGAACAAGTCCTTAGGGAAACAATG
>PVKC010020352.1:0-18661 GCA_004027635.1 Crocidura indochinensis
TCTTTCTTTCTTTCTTTCTTTCTTTCTTTCTTTCTTTCTTTCTTTCTTTCTTTCTTTCTTTCTTTCTCTCTTTTTTCTTCCTATCACTATATTTCTTGATTTCCTTATTTTATCAGAAGCATACCTGATGATCTCAGTAATTACTCTTGGCTCTTACCACAGGCATCACACTGGATTGGCTACATGGAGTCAAACCCTGATCAGCTGCATACAAGGCAAATTTACTTATTGTTCTGAGCCCCTATCATATTTATTTTTCAGATTTTTGGGGAAAAATCTCTATCAAACTCTATCTTTATATATTTGACCTTTTTTCGAAAAGTACATTTTTGTATTTAATAATCAATATGAATAATCCTTTCTAATTAATATTTATCAATAAATAAATATAAAGAAATTCCTGGTCATTGTCCCAAAATTTTTGCATTGTTTACTTTGGTGGGGCACAACATTGGGTCACCTCCCCAGATGCTCAGTTGTTAGTCCTGAATCTAGAATCAGGAAAATTTAGAAATTAGTCCTGAGGGTGTTTAGGCTTAAAACTAGGTCAACATCATACAAGGCAAAGGCCCTATTTGCTGTAATAAAACATAGTTGTTTATTTTTTGTAATTTTAAGACTGAATTTTGAAAAAAATTTTATATTTTCAAAATCAGTGTTAGTAACAGCAATAAATTGTTCCTTTTTTTTTTTTTTTGGTTTGTTTTGTTGCACAGATATCCACAGGGTTTATACCTGACTGCTCAGAAATCACTTCAGGAAGGGCCAGTGAATATTGTGGGTGGGAGATAAAATACTATCACTCTAATCCCAAATACTTTATTATTTTATAATAAAAATAATGATAAGAGAACAATAGAAATACATTCACCACTATTATATTTCAGATATAAAAGTGCCAAACCACTGTCCACAAATATTATCTTTTTTGTCCAGAACTAATTCTTACAAAGTAACCATTTTTCTTTATTTTTAATATTTTTAATTCAACAAGATCATTTTGTGTTCCATGTAATATAACTTCTTTGATTATCAAGAAAGCATAACTGAGCAAAAGAAACCCCACATTATAGAAGAAATTAGCTGTTTTTTGAAGATTATTAAAGAATATCTATGCAGAGAATTAAACTGAGCATCATATCTTTTTGAATTTTTTTTCAAATGCTCATCCTATGTTCTGGCCACATGGTTTCACATAGAGTTCTCATACATGATGACATTATTACTTTCAACTTACTTCTCTAACCAGGATATATTTAATATTTTTTTCTGTCCTCTGCTTCCCTATATTCATTGTAACACTATTTACAATTGCCAGAATCTAGAAACAATCCAAAAACAGAGAAGTAGCTAAAAAAACTCTGGTACGTCTACACAATGGAATACTATAGATGTTAGAAAACATAAAGTCATGCAATTTTCCTATTCATGGATAGACATAGAGACTATTATACTGAGTAAAATGAGTCAGAGGGGGAGAAACAGACACAGAATAGTCTCACTCAACTGTGGAATTTTAGAAAAATAAAGGAGTTTAATAATAATAATCCCCAGAGGATGTAGAGAGAAAGGAACTTGTATTCACTGCTGGTGGGAAAGCCGGCTAGTCCCACCTATATGGAAAGTGATATGGAGATTCCTCCAAAAGCTGGAAGTTGAGCTTCCATACAATCCAGCTATACCACTTCTAGGGATATATCCTAGAAACACAAAAGTACAATACAAAAATCCCTTCCTCACACCTATATTTATTGCAGCTGTGTTTACAATAGCCAGACACTGGAAACAGCCTAGATGCCCCTCAATAGATGAATGGCTAAAGAACCTGTGGTACTTGTATACCATGGCATATTATGCAGCCATCAGAAGAGATGAAGTCATGAAATTTTCCTATACATGAATGTATATGGACTATATTATGCTAAATAAAATATGCCAGAGGGAGAGAGATAAACACAGAATGGTCTCACTCATCTATAAGTTTTGAGAAAAATAAAAGACATTTGTGTAATGATTCTCAGAGACAAAATAGAGGAGGACTGGAAGGTCCAGCTCACGACTTAAAGTCAACCACAGAGAGTTCTGGGTGCAGTCACAGAAATAATTACACTGAAAACCATCATAACAAAATGTGAGTAAATGAGGGAAGTAGAAAGCCTGTCTAGAGTACAGGCCAGTGTGGGGTGGGGAGGAGGGACACTTGGGATATTGGTGATGGGAATGTTGAACTGGTGGTGCTAAACAATAAAAAGTAAATAATCCCCAGAGAAAATACAGATGAGAGCTGAAAAGACAAGCCAATGATATGAAGTTTACCACAAATAGTGGTGAGAGTAGTTAGAGAAATATCTGTATCAGCAATGCTAAGCAATAAAAAATAAATAATAATCCCCAGAGAAAATACAGATGAGAGCTGAAAAGACAAGCCAATGATATGAAGTTTACCACAAATATTGGAGAGAGTAGTTAGAGAAATATCTGTATCAGCAAATATAGTGACAATGATAGTGAGTAAGAGAAATAGACTACATATCCAGAGGACAGGCAGGGGATGGGGGAGGAGGGAAATGGGGAACATTGGTGGCAGAAAAATTACACTGGTGAGGAATGATATAAATTTGATGACTGAAACACGATTATAAACATTTTTATAATGACTGTACTTAAAGAAATTATTATTAATATAAATATATGTTTTTTTCTTTATAAGAAACTCTGCCATCTTCTTGCTTGTCATTTATGTTCTATTTGGGGGAAGGGTTCTTGCCCACCAGTGCTCAATGATATCTCTTGACTGTTTGCTCATGGATCATCCTTGGCAGGGTTAGGGTATTGTAGGAGTGGGGAAGATTGAACCCAAGTTGACTTCGAGCATGGCCCATGACCCACAATACGCTCCTATTTGTTTCTTATAATATTTTCACTTCTTTGATCATCTCTTTTCCTAGAATATTTCAGGTATTATCTGTGGATTTGACAAACTAGATTTCTTATGGACATGTAACATATAGATTCAATCTTCACAATCCCATCTTTGCTCTCATGATATAAGAGAAAGCATCATAAATATGAGCTACAAATACCTGTGTCTTCTTTCATGAACTATCCCTTAGATGAACTTACTATCTACCATTTCCCATCTCACAACTCTTTGTTTTCAAGTTCTTTCATATAGCATGAATATATATATTGTGGAGAGAGTAAGCTGGATGAATATATATATACATATATATATATATATTCATCCAGCTTACTCTCTCCACAACTCATTCACTATTCTTACAATTTCTTGGTTTTCAAGTTCTTTCAGATGGCAGGAACTTCCCACTGTTTGGGAGTCAGATATATATAGGTATAGATATACAGACATATATACATATATATATATTCATCAAGCATTACTCTCTCCACAACTCATTGATTATTTTCTTACAAAATCTGTACTCACATATAAAAATTTACTATTGCAAAGCTTTAGTTGTAATTTATAAACTTAGTATATCTATATATTAATAAATATCTATTGGAAGAAATAGCGATTTCTCCAAACTTTGTACTCAGCAATTACTCCTGATCAGCTCAGAAGAACATATGGGTTGAAAGAGATAAAATGGGTGTGTGTAAGACATGTGTTCTACCTACTATACTAACTTCCAGCCCTAAAGTATATTGTGTTACTTTCTTTTTCTATATTTCTTCCATATTTTATAGATTTTTATAAATATAAAATATGGCATATAATATAAAATAAATGTAGATATATCATATTAAATATATAATATGTAATGTATAAATAAATATAAATATAAAATATATCTAATATAAAATATAAATATAAAATAAAACGTTATATTTTTAAATGTGAAGGTGTTTCACAACACACACAGACACACACACACAACTCGAGGTGGCTCAAAGCCATTCTTTAGTTGTGCTTACAAGGGTCCCTCTGTCTAGCTGTAGTGTTTATTTTGTTTTGTTTTGGTTTGGGGAACATACCCAGGGTCTCAAAATTACTCCTGGCTCTGCACTTAGATATCTCTCTGGTAAGAGGACCATATGGGATGTTAGGGATCAAACCCTGGTCTACTGTGTGCAAGGCAAACACCCCACGTGCTGTGCTATCCTTCTTGACTCCTAGCTGTGGTGTTTGTGCTGTTTATTTGTGTTGCTCACGGAGTATGTACCCTTCAATAGAGTCCTCATACACAATATTGCAGTGCACCAGAATATGAGCACCTTATTGTGGCATTCAGAATCAGTGGGCGCTCAAACTTCCAAACAATGCGAAACTGACTGAAATGTGTGCCACATTTCAAGACCCCCTGTCTCAAGTTTGGAAGGCTGTTACTCGACCACTTTCTACTTCTTGGCCCTTTTTATTATATTAAACTTAATTTTTTTCCAGACCCAGCGATTCTCAGTGCTTTCTCCTTGCTCTATTCCTGGATCTATTCCTGCTGGGGTTTCAGGAGATGAAATGAGGCACCAGAACTGAAAACTTGTCAGCAGGATGCTAGGACATGTCTTTAACCCCTGAAATATGTCTTCAGTTCCTTAATTTTCTTTTAAAAGATTTCTTCATTACATTTTTATAAGAATAATTATTTGGCTTTCAAGACATAGTGATAACCAATAAGCAATAACATGAATGTTCTTCTTATATATTTTATATATGTTTCTATAATTATATATATATATATATATATTTATATGTGTGCATGTGTTTGCTCAATACCTTTTAAAATGATTTTTAAGTGATGGAGAGAGAGAAGTTAAGATACTTGCCTTGTGATGTTATCCTCTCACACTATATATGGTCTCTGAGAAGGACTAGGCCCTATCCCTGAGAATAGAACCAGTGTTAAGCCCAGAGCACTACTGAGTATTGCTCCAAAACAAAATTGAAAACTATTATCCTTAAATTGCCATTGAAATTCAGAAAAATTTATAGGACTTAATTTGCAGCACTTAATTTGCTTTAATACATACTATAGAACTTTCAGTTTTATTATTTTATTGCTGTCTAATTTATTAACTTAAAAAGTATGGATTTTTGGGAGCCGGGAGGTGGCGCAGGAGGTAAGGTACCTGCTTCCTTGCCTGCGCTAGCCTAGGATGGACCAAGGTTCGATCCCCCGGTTCCCATATGGTCCCCCGTGCCTGCCAGGAGCGACTTCTGAGCGCATAGCCAGGAGTAACCCCTGAGCGTCACTGGGTGTGGCCTAAAAACCAAAAAAAAAAAAGTATGGATTTATAGCAATGTTAAAGACGATTTAAAAAATCTTTCTAAAGCATACATTTTTTTCAATGTTGTTAGTTAAATGTATATAAGCTTCCTATTTTTCTATTAATACCTTAAAGTAATCCCCAATGGTATGAATATTTGGAGATGAGATATTTCAAATAGACCAGCTCTTCATCTTGGATTTCCAGCCTCCAAATTGTGAAAAGTTCATTTCTAAGGTTTCTAACATGTTTAGTGTCTTGTATATTGCCATTGTATTATTCTATCCTGAGAAATTTAAATACATCATTTTAAATTACATAGTTGATTTAAGCAAAAATAATATCACCCATGAAAGAGCTGAATAGTAGAAGAGAAAAATCAAAAGTTTGATGGCTATTTTAGATCTAAATATCAAATTATGGTCTGATTATGGGTAATATGCATAAGACAGAGTGACATCACAACAATACTTTTTAGATAAAGATTTAATCACCAAAGAATCAAAGACATAAATGGCATAGATGACTGGTTCTGAACACTCATCAGTGAACAGAAAGAGGTTTAAACTTTTAGAGTCTCTTTGTATGCCTCAATGTTAAGCATTTTCATGCACTGATTTGATTCATAAAGGGAAACAGAATATGCAGAAGTCAGCATTATCAATGGCATTGTTAGTAAAATTTTGCAGAAACATGGAATATCAGCCCCCGGAAGTAGCAGAGCTGCATTTTCTTATTCCCTTGCATCTCATCATAATACATAACTGTGTTTTGCATATGGTGGAGTTTAGCAAATATTGTCGACTTACAAAGTTTATGTTAATAAGGAGATAGATGCTGCAAAGAAGCCACAAAAGAGTAGTGATTCTTATGGTTCATTTGGTCCAAATGCTTAGGTAAGGACAAAGAAATTGATCAGTTTGGAGCCTCGCTCATTAAATTATTAATGAAGTCCAGGGATATGGGGACCATAGATTCTGTCATTTCCCTTTATAAATGAGAAAAACAATAAGGACTTTCAAGAGCATAAAACATATCGAAATCTAGAACTTGTCTTAACAAAAGTTAACTTATCATTGCACATAAGACCTAATCAATTTTTAAATTCTATTTCTTCTTAATTGACTTTAATTGCCAATTCTTGTCAACGAGGACAAACAGACCCTGCATTTTAAATGAAGCCATGCTAAATGCTGCCTCGAATTTCCAAACCATTTCATATGCATGAAGCAATTGCTCTAATGGCGTTAGTTTCTCGTGTGAAATAAAAAGAATCATGCGTTATTTTAGATATGCTCAGAAAAAAAATGATTTACTGAAAAAGACTATTGCATGAAATCACTGCATTTTTCTCTGTAGGAATCTATCATTGCTTACACTTCAAAATTGAAGGTGTCTCAGCATGCTCCATTATTTTTGCCTCTACTTAGCATTAAATTAAAAGAGAAGCCATTTTGTCTTAAATCTTTAGGCATTAATCATGTATATTCCAACAGTGAAATAAACTCGTTGACCTACTATAGTGCTATAACACATCTAGACTAGAGGTTAGTATGAAAATAAGAAATAAAATCCTGGGGCCCGGGAGATAGCATGGAGGTAAGGCATTTGCCTTTCATGCAAAAGGTCATCAGTTCGAATCCCGGTGCCCCATATGGTCCCCCATGCCTGCCAGGAGCAATTTCTGAGCATGGAGCCAGGAGTAACCCCTGAGCACTGCCGGGTGTGACCCAAAAACCAAAAAAAAAAAAAGTCCTTTACATCATAAAATCTTCAATGATAACATACCTTTAAATTGCTTTTTCTATCTTTTAAAACTCACTAGTAATTTATTCTAAACGTTATGTTTTGTTTTGGTTTGGGGGTACACCGGTGGCACTCAGGGGTTACTACTGGCTCTATGCTCAGAAATAGCTCCAGGCAGGCATGGTGGACTAAATTGGGATGCCAGTATTCCTATCGCACTATGGATGTGCTTTCTGTCCAGCCCCTAGAAATTGAATCTAAAGCCAAGCAATTATACTGGGCAAATGTTGTCTGCCGAGAGAAATTAGGAGCATTCATTATTCCTTTATTGATGCAAATCAAAGTCAATTATGAATGTGTGATCCATGATCAAACTGTAAAACCAAAGCTAATATCTTTTATTTTTGTCTAGAGAGTATCCATCACTTGTCACAAAAATCTCAAAAGAATATGCAGATCTAGCCAAACCAAGTAATTTTCCCACTCCCACATTGCAAGTAAAATAAAATGGAAATGTAATCTCACCTGCATTCTCTAAACTTTAGACTATGCCTTTAATTCTTACCTTTTAAAAATGTATTGATTGCATTATGCTAGTTGGATATATGGATAAAGCAAACATAGTCTGTAAATCTTAATAAGCATATACACAGTGACACAAAGTAGAATGTGCATCTTTGTCAGAATACTGACATTTCACATTGATAGTGTGTTTTTATTGCACACGATGGACCCAGGTTCAATCCCAAATATTGCATATGTTCCCCAAAGCATACCAGGGCTGATTTCTGAGTGCAGAGTCAGGAGTAACCTCAGAGCGCCACAGGGTGTGGCCCACCAAAAAAAGAAAAAAAGAAAACGTATATCCTGATAGGTTATAGCCCCATACATCATGCATGTTATCTAGCAATTTCAAGTCATGTGTTTTATCTTTAAATATATTATCATATTATGTGCTTAAATGTGAGGGGCCCAGGAGATAGCATGGAGGTAAGGCGTTTGCCTTTCATGCAAAAGGTCATCGGTTCGAATCCCGGTGCCCCATATGGTCCCCCATGCCTGCCAGGAGCAATTTCTGAGCATGGAGCCAGGAGTAACCCCTGAGCACTGCCGGGTGTGACCCAAAAACCAATAAATAAATAAATAAATAAATAAATAAAATGTAATTAGCACTTGACACATTTTGTTGTTTAAAAAATTTATCAAAGGTGAAGTATTTTTCTAATAGATATGCCTTTATTTTTATTTATTTATTTATTTATTTATTTATTTTTGGTTTTTGGGCCACACCCAGTGACGCTCAGGGGTTACTCCTGGCTATGCGCTCAGAAGTCGCTCCTGGCAGGCACGGGGGACCATATGGGAACCAGGGGATTGAACCGTGGTCTGTCCTAGGCAAGGCAGCAGGCACCTTACCTCCTGCGCCACCTCCGGGCTCCTGCCTTTATTTTCTATTTTAGCAATTCTGTCTTTAATTATATCACCACTGATCAGACACAATGCTTAAAAAAATACAAGAATAGATATTCAAAAATTAAAAATGAATGTCTGTATTCAAAAATAGTATTATTTGTGATAAGTTTATCCATATCCTTTCTGATTTTATATTTTTAGATCCTTCATGATTTATTAATGATGATAAATAATATTGAAATTATTGTAAACTAAAATAAATAGTTTTTAATGTATTTTTATAATCAGGTATTTATCTTTATGTAAGTTGCATAAAAAGCTTATAGTTAACCCAAATAATCTAGAAAAGTGACAAAATTAATATAAACATGAACTCAGTATCAAAAAATAGACATCATCTTACTTAACAGTATCACTAGCTATAGGCACTTAGCAATAAATACTATTCATTAAAAGATAAACATTTTGTGATGACAATACAATTACTATTCACTTCATATTTAGATATATTTTATTACTATATTATTAAGAACTTCTAAGTTTTTTTATAACATTAAACTATATATGCAGTATTATTCATATTTTTAAAATGGGTGATGATTTTGATCCAGAATGCATATAGCAAAATTTCCACAAATATTAACTATTATGTATTGGAATAGGGCCATTTGTATATATTTAATATTTTAAAATAGTCTTATTTTGCCTTGACTATCTAGTTTTGTTATGAGTATACTTAATCAAATGAAAAATTACCCTTTGATTGTAGTTGCTTGTTCATAGTTCTTGGAATGTTACAGCAGACAGAATCACATTCTCTACACCTCATGGTATTCAATATACTCAAATACATAATCTAGGTTCTCCATTGTACTACCTTCTCTAGATTAAGAAGCTTACTCCTTTGCAAAGACAGTCATAACAAACAATTTCCTCTTATTTGAATTCCCACAATTCATTTATTGTTGTGAACTGGGCCAAAAGGAACCATTATTGGGGAACAGAACCAGGCAGGTTCCCCTGCTATAACATGTGAATTTTTTTTTTCTTCTAAGGTCAGGATGAGTTATAAGCAATTATGACATTCAGGGTTGAGTGAAAAAGTAACTGGTGTTTATTTGACCTTCTATGAGTAATTTAGTATATTTATAAATATTTGCCTTTCCTTTGTCTTTTGTCATTGACTAAGGATTGACCTGTGTCACTTGTCACTGACACCTAATACCAAAATGAATTGAAATTCTGCCTTTAGAAATAGGTTTCCTTGATACTGTGACATTTATAAATGGTTCTTTAAAGAGTGCACTTTTTCTTTACACTTTGTTTCAATTTCCTGTCACTCTCAAGTGGAGATTTTTATAATACTAAATTTATCACATCTTTCCAAGATCATTTCTCTGACTCTAAGCTTCAAGCACACATTTCATACCTACAGGAATCTCTATTTATTTTTCACTCTTCAATTTACAAACACACACACACACACACACTCCCCACACCATCCTAGGGACAGGATATGGCATTGGAGTTTTAAAAATAGACTAAAATATAATATTTTGGGGGGGGTTTCCTTGTTAAATAGTAAGCTTATCATAGGTTTGGGTTATTTTCTTTTTCTTTCTTTCTTTTTTTTTTCTTGAGTACCATATTTGGAAAGTGCCAACCTAATATCTACTTGCAAATGTTTAGATGTCATGCTTAGAGAAAATATGCTTAGGGAAATATTGAATTACAAATACAATTTTTCTTTATGTAAACTGTAATCTATTGCAGTTCTCTTTTTCTTATAACCTATCTTAAATGGGTACTGTATTATCAAAATAAATTTATATTTTCCTTTTGTAAGGTAACTTTTGGCAAATTAATTTTTCTGTCTGTGTGAAGAAGGTTGCATATTTCCATCCGATATTTTTGGGCAAATTTAAATTTTCTTGTCTGTGTGAACCATGTTGTATAAATACAGCAGGATTTTACTTTCTAATTTAAAACAACTTTATAGATTTAGGTTTATTTTTTAGTCCTTTTTTTCTCATAATATTTCTCAGAAGGCTCACAACTTATTTTCTCATGAAGTTCTATCACTGCTAATATTTTATTTCTTGCATCACACATTAGCCCATGATCACTGCCTTCATAAAAATTTAACTTAATGATTAAATGATATTTAAAGGAGTCAAAGATTTAGTTCATAGGTCAGGGTCTTTCTTTGCCTTGCATGAGGCTGACAAACTTTTGATCTTGAGCATCAATGGGCTGACTTCTGAACACAGAGCCATGAGCATTCTGCACATAAGTGAGTTTGATCCAACCAACCTCACCTTAATTTCCTTTGAAAAGGAAAATTAAATCTATTTGTAACATTATCCATTAATTTTATTTTTTAAACTTGTATTTTTCTCATAGATGCTTCCACGTATTACCACTGCTACTGAGCTAAAAAATTTCAGGTTCCACATTATCTAAACCAATTTAACAGCTTGCTTTATTCAGTGTTTTAATTATACATTTTAGTCCATTCTTCAGTTTATTAGGTCCCTTTTAATATGTATAGAGCAGCACAATTGCCACAAGAAGATAACGTCTGGAACTTAAATGTCCATTGGGCACAACTATTGGCATTATTCCCCTGCTGAGGTCATGAACCCAATTAATCCTCATTGCAGAGAGGATAAAGGAAATACCAGCGATCATACACACTAAATGTTATCCAAATCTAATCTGACAGTCATTGCTGATTGAACTCGCTATACCCTACAGCCCAAGAAAGGATTCTTAGCAGGCATATAGCTTTCAATATACTTAACTAATGTCTTCTCCAAATGCTTTTGAAAATCAGCAAAAATGAGACTGCAATGTTATATGTGAAATTAATTTTTACTGTGTAAGCTACCTTGATTTTGAATATTTCAAAGTAGTGCATGACAGTATAGGTGAATACACATAATCTTTAAGAAAAAGAGAAACATTCCTCATGTTTTTTACAAAAATCTTATTGATAAGGTAGTGTGAGACACCAAGAAGATATTAGTAGAAATTAATTGATAACCCAAAGCAGACTCAAGGAAGATTTCTGTTCAAGAGGAAGAACTTGAACAGAACAGTAAATTGAATATATACTTGAATAATGGAAAGCTTTCTGCTTAGAAGGCACATACATTATAGAAGAAAACTATTCACCATAGTCTTCCTAAGCCAAATTTCCTGCTTACATTAAGTTTGGGTACCTATATAAGAAAAAAAAACTTGAATGTTGATAGGAAATAAAGTTGTGTTCTCTGTTTGATAATCTCTGTTGTAGAGCAATGAGTCAGCTCTGAGCAACCCCATGTGTGGTACAAAAATAAAAAAAAAGTAAGAGAAATCAAAATATCTACATAAGCACAACCTTTAATACTATACTAATGATAACTTTATGGATTTTATGAAGGAAAACATCCCTTTAACTGCTCTTGCTCAGTATGTGCCCTATTTAATGAAGAAGGAAACTGAGTTAGACCACAGTGTCTGTAGGAGCAAAGAAGAGAAAATCCCATATTATAATTGCTATCTCATAAAAATGTTTTGCCATGTTTAATTAAAAGAGCTTGCTAACCCACTTAGGTATTCATCTCTGTATGTCTAAAAACTATGTGACATTTGAATCTTGGATAATATTGATACTATTTGGATGTAGTTGTTGTCATTTATTATGTTTTTAGTATCACGGAAAGGTTAACTTAAGGCAATATCTAAAGAATTTATCCCAATTTACTTGCTGGTGGGAGACTATTTAATGTACTTATTTAGTACATCAAAGAGAAATTTTCTTTAGATAAGGACAAAATAAGCTTATCATTCAGTTTTTTTATATAGTAACAAAAATATAATCATTAGGCGAGAGATAATATAGAGATTAAGATGTCTGCATTCCTGATGCCAAGTAACATTCAATCTCAAGTACTACATGTTTACCTGGGCCCTCCAAGTTTCCTCTGAGAACAGAACCTGGAGTAATCCCATAGTATTTTCATGCATGCCTCATTCCCCAAATATAGTTGAAAATTTAAGTAAAAAAGAAATATAGAAAGCTCTTGAAACAAATTCATTTTTTCTATATGAAAAAATAATCAAACATGATTTTTTTTTGGTTTTTGGGCCACACCCAGTGACGCTCAGGGGTTACTTCTGGCTATGTGCTCAGAAGTCGCTCCTGGCTTGGGGGACTATATGGGAAACCAGGGGATTGAACCGCGGTCTATCCTAGGTTAGCACAGGTAAGGCAGGCATCTTACCTCCAGCGCCACCGCTCGACCCCCAAACACTATGATTTTTATAGATCTTGTGAATTATCAAACTTCTGTAAGAACAAGACAACAGCAAAAATTTTTAGAATTTTTCAAGAAAATTATAATGGAACTTGATAAATAAGATATAGTAATTATAAGATATAAATAAAAATCTGGAGATAAGACCAGAAACCGAAGTCTTGGATACATAAATTAACAAAAGGATGAGCATTTATCTAATAGTAATTGAACTGGTATCTTTGTAAAATGTATTTAGCATTCCTTCGAACCCAAGAATATATAAATATATATCATATATCATTTAATAATATGTAATATGTGCCAGGTAATGACTATGTGAGAATGAATTGCTTTAACTGTTAAAAGCATTTAAAGGTTATTAGGGATTTTCAATTTGCTACATAAAGGCAAAGTGTCTCCCAAAGAAACTGAAAAATTAAACCTTTAAAACTATTATACCTTCTGTTTTGCTTTTTTATTTTTGAGCCACACCCGGTGATGCTCAGGGGTTACTCTTGTCTATGTGCTCAGAAATAGCTCCTGGCTTGGGGGACCAAATGGAACACTGGGGAATAGAACAATAGTAGGTCCTAGGTTGCTGCATACAAGGCAAAAGCTGTACCATGGCTCCACGGCTCCGGCCCCAAAACAATTATACCTTTAGAAAAATATTTCTATTTGAAATTTCCACTATAATTTTCTATGCATCTGTTATTTTGTTTTGTTTTGTTTTCTGGGCCATACCTGGCATTGTACAACACTAACTTCTGGGTCTATGCTCATGAATCACTCCTTAATGTGCACTGGGGGCTGTATCTCAGGCTTGCATCTTTGTTTTCTGCTACATTCTGTGTACTTATGTGGTGAGAGAGATTATTTTCACCATAACTGTTTGTATGTATACCATATTTAAAGATATAAAATTAACAGAATATGTTGAATGTAACTTTAGCAGTTTGTAGAGAGTATTACCACAGTTATTAACTACATAGACTAATAAAGCTTAAACTAAGTTTTATTAAAATAACAAATTATATTATTTTTTCCAATATTAATTTAATATTAAAAAATAATTCAAGTCAGATGACTCATACTTTCAACAGAGTTAACCATCTAAATAATAAAGTCTATTCGGATAAAATATTAGTATTTTTAGGACAGGAGTAAAAGGACAGCTTTTAAAACATTTACTTTGCACAGAGACAACTAGGATTCAAACACTGGCATTTATATAGTTCTTTGAATCTATCTAGAGTGATCCCTGAGATCTATAGGATTAAATTATTAAAAAATACCATTAGGTGTGGTTCAAAAGTTACAACTGATAATAAATAAATATAATACTGTAAACAATCAAATCTCAAACTTTCATCATTTTTAAATATTCTACTTCCTCACTAAAAACACAGACCTTCAATGGACACTAGTATATTCATAGGAGATTTAGACCTTAGATAATCTTTGCTTCTGCTATATTGCATCATTACACTCATTCCTGTTTTACATTGTTTGGGGAAGCAGAGTCATCATGAGTGCAGGTGGAAATTGAGTGACCTTTATACAGAGCAGCTGAATCTAAAATAGAGAAGTTCTGAATGATCCAGGTGAGCTCAGCATAAACATTGGGAGGCTTAAACTTAGGAAAGAGACAATTCTGAGATGTAGACATAAGAAGGTCCTCACATATCTATCTCAGTTTTGACCTGGGTATTTTGACTAGGATGGGGTATGTTTCATGTCTGGGAGATAACGAAGCACCATAGGGCTAATCAGAAAAAAAGGGGTTCAAAAAAAAATGACCTGAATTTTAAGTTATGACTACTGCTACAATACATATAAATAGTTAACATTTTGGAAATGCAGGATGAATTGAATATTTTAGTACATGTGAAATTTGAATATATTGTCCAGTTTTGTGTATTGTGGATTTACTTAATTCTAAGTTTTTATATGACATTAATATCCTTTAAAAGATAATAAATAGCAAATAATTATCAATGTTCTCAGACCACTATTAAATGTAAAATTGAGTTAGCAACAAAAATGCATAAAATAAGGTTCATTTAAATATATATTTTCTAAAAAGTATAGAAAAATACAGGTCATCAATATCGTTCACCTTCAGAAATTATGGGGCCAGAATGATAGCACAGCAGCAAGGTGTTTGCCTTACATGCAGCAAACCCAGGATGATTCCAGGTTTGATCCCCAGCATCTCATATAGTCCCACAACCCTGCCAGGATAGATTTCTGAGCACAGAGCCAAGAGTAACCTCTGAGTACTACCAGTTATGGCCCAAAAAAAACAAACAAAAAACTTAAATAAGGTCATACATGAGAGTATAGACAATAAGGAGCTTGCCGTGTATGTAGCTTACTGAGGTTAGAACCTGGCACCCAGTTTGGTCTCAGGGGTGATTCCTGAAAACAGAGTCAAGAGTAAGCCTTGAGCTCCACAAAGGGTGGCCCAAGCCTGCTACTCCATAAATTAAATCAAGTTTAGATTTTATTCTTGATGTTAATTTAATTAATGTGCATTTTTTATTTATTTGACAACATACAGATAAGTTAATAAGGATTTAATAGCCGGTATTATTTAGTACTAGATATGTAAAAGACATAAGAATTTCACCCAATCTGAAATACAAATGATATTAGTGCATATAAAAATAAAAGCTTAAGGGACCGGGTGGTGGTGCTGGAGGTAAGGTGCCTGCCTTACCTCGCTAGCCTTGGACGGACCGCAGTTCGATCCCCCGTGCCCCATATGGTCCCCCAGACCAGGGGCGACTTCTGAGCACATAGCCAGGAGTAACCCCTGAGCGTCACTGGGTGTGGCCCAAAAACCAAAAAAAAAAAAAAATTAAAAAAAAAAAAAGGTTAAAATAAGCCCAGAGAGATAGCACAGCGGCATCTGCCTTGCAATCAGCTGATCCAGGACCAAAGGTGGTTGGTTTGAATCCTGGTGTCCCATATGGTCCCCCGTGCCTGCCAACAGCTATTTCTGAACAGACAGCCGGGAGTATCCCCTGAGCACCGCTGGGTGTGGCCCAAAAACCAATAAGCAAAAAAAAAGAGGTTAAAATAAAATAATACTAAGTAAACAGTATAGGTCTGTTTTTAACTCAGATTTTTTTTTACTCATTGAAGTTATCTTTACCTATATAAATTGTTATCTATGCAAGTAAGCATGATTTGCAATATGGACCTTTATTTGCTCTCATTATGTCTTTAAAGATAAAGAAGACTATGGGAACATACCAATTGTGATATCATTTGAACCAATTTTCTAATGATTTTATTGCATTTGGGTAAAAAAAAGACATATAGGTAACTGTAAATGAGAGTTTAAACTCCAGAAGAGACCTCAAACACTGTTATCTCCTACAGTTGCTTTAGTTTGAAAAAAAAAATAAAGGGAGCATTTATCAAGAATGCTATTCTCTTGGAACTTGGTAAATTTCTAAGATTTTGAACTGAGATAAAAAAAGAACATAATGGGGCCTGTGAGGTGGCACTAGAGGTATGGTGTCCGCCTTGCAAGCACTAGCCAAGGAAGGACCGTGGTTCAATCCCCAGGCATCCCATATGGTCCCCCCAAACCAGTTGCAATTTCTGAGCGCTTAGTCAGGAGTAATCCCTAAGTATCAAATAGGTGTGGTCTGAAAAACCATAAAAAAGAGAGCATAATAACATTTGACCTGAGATTAAAATACGGAAAGCTTTGTAGACATGATGGATATTTTGAATAGCCACTTTCTGTTTCTGTATGACATTTGTTTTTCATCTCAGGATTCCAAGTCAGACACTCACAGTCATTTATGTTCACTCTCAAGCTTGTTCTGTGTATGACAGAATCAAAATATAGATAACAATTCAGGTGCAAAATAATTGTAATATGCTCAGTTTTAGTAACATCTTAAGGTAGCAACATTGAATAAGGATGGAATTTCAGGCTCCCAGCATCACTACTTAGAAATAAGACACTGGAGAGCAGAAGAGATAGTACAGAAATTAAGAACCTTGCTAGTGTAAGGCTAACCTGTACCACTTTTGATTACCCAAGTCATGCCAGGGGCAATTCCTCAGCACAAAACAAAGAGAAGCCTTATGCACCTCTGAGCATAGTTCTGCACCCCTCAAAAGACCTAGAAACTTTAACTTTAGGGAAAGGAAAAAACAGAATTATCTCACTTATTTTGAAAATATAAAAAAAAAACAACAAGAGATAGTATGTAACAATATCAGAGACAATAGAATTAAGGGTAAGGAGGTTCAGCCCACGTTAGAAATCTTGCCAAAAACAAACAAACAAACAAACAAACAAAAACAAAAACAAAAACCAGTGAGTATAGCTAAAACTGATTACTCTGAACGAGAACTCACTGATTATGGTGAAGAAATTGACAGGTAAGGCACCGCTCCATTAGCAATAGTGCAAACCATAGTATCAAAAATGATAGAGAGAGAGGAAAGGAGAAAGAGAAGCAAACTGCCTTCCCTACAGTAAGGTGTTGATAGGGGGAGGAGGAAAAATGAAGACATCAGTGACAGAAAGGGTGCAATGGTGAAAGATGATGTACATTGTATGACTGAAACCCCAAAATGAACCATTTTGTAACCAGGGAGCTTAAATATAGGAATTCAAACTTAAAAATGTAATTAACACATTATATATAAAAATGATCACCATATTTTGTTACTTTTTATAAAAATTGATTAAATCTGGCTTATTTTTTATTGCTAAATCTTCCAAATGAAATTCAATATATCCACAAAACACATGCTGAACAGTCATGTGAAAATAGTAATAATCATATTGGACACCAAGGCCTAAAGTGATCCAGGAAGACATGAATCATAAACCAAAGTCCACCATCTGTTTGCTACAGCCAGAGAGCTTTCATTACACACTGGAGGACACTTATCTTTATCGGACATTCTACCTCACTGCCTCTTCAAGAAATAAAGCATTTTTCTCAGAGTTAACACCCTCTTCTTTTTTTCAGCCTGTCCATCCATCCACCTGTCCCTTCTTCCTTCAAGTGTTATATTTTTCCATTTCAGCACTCCCAATCTTACCTTCTTAGATTGATGTGTAACTTTTGAAGGGAGTAGTTACAAAACCTTGTCTATAGCTGTTCAATTTTGTTTTTATCAAATAATTGTTCCTTTTGATGTGAATCAGAGATAAAGAATTAAGAAACTCATGAATTCTGTGAAAAATAATAAAGTGTACACACATAGATGGCTGAAAATATGGCAATTTTGAAACAGTTCTCTAGCACAACAGCTTATTTTCTCTTTTTCTTTTAGATTTGTTTTTATTAATCATATTGGCTTACATGTCATTCACAGTATTATTCCAGTTACATATAAACATTGAATCAGGGGAATTCCCATCACCGAGTTGTCCTCCCTCCACCTCCGTTCCCATTATGCCTCCCATATCCTCCACCCTCTCCCCGGGGTCTTCTAGATTGAGTGACCCCCTCTGTTTCTGATTTATTACTTAGTGATCTCATATCTGATTGGGCTTTGTGTCTCTATTGCTTCTCCCTCTAATTGGGAGGCAGGATTAGATAGTTCGAGTTTTGTGGTTTTGTTTGGGGAAGAGTACAGTAATTGAGTGGGGTAAAAATTAAGTATGCCTACAATAGGCAGAGTCCTTCTAGCAGCTCTCATCCTCGGTTTGAGAGAAGGGGAAAAGAAAAGGTGAAACACCACAACATTTTACAAAGACATGTCAAATAAGACATCTAGTGAGCACTGCAGCGATAAAGATATGCCCCTCATAATTGCCATGGTCTTAAGATAAAAGACATGATGGAGCTCAAAAAAATCAAAGAGAAAAGAAGAAAGAAAAAGTAAATATATAAGTAATATAGTGGACTAATACTTATATATCTACACCAAAATAAGAAGATCAACAAAAACTAGATAAGAGAAAAATAAAATAGTAATAAGAAAAATAAATTTAAAAAAAA
>PVKC010020353.1:0-18650 GCA_004027635.1 Crocidura indochinensis
CCCCCCCCCTCTCTTTTTTTGCCATTTGGACTACTATATGTCTTGGTGTTGGTTTATTAGGGTCTATTCTATTAGGGACTCTCTTCACCTCCTGGATTTGCACTGAATCTACTTTCCAGAGGATGGGAAAGTTTTCTTTATTATTTCCCTGACTACTTATTCTTCCCCTTTCCCTATTTCCTCCCCTTCTGGTATACCCACAATTCTTAGGTTATTTCTTTTGTCTTTGTTCATTAGATACTGGACTTTTCCTTCCAGCGCTTTGCCTTTTATTTCCTTGCTGGTTTCGTGGTTGTTTTTTGTTTGCAGTTTCCGTTCGAGTTGTTCAATGTGCTTCTCCATCTCTGTGATCCTGCTCATTTGGCTAGTTATGGTTTCTTTTAACACGTTTACTTCCTTTTGTATGGAATCTTTCATATTCTTTGACAGTTATTCTTTAATTTGGCTGATTTGTTCATTCATGGAATTCTTGTATTTGGTGGCTAGTGTTTCTTTCAATTCCTTTATAATGGCTTCCATTTCCTTTCTCATGGATGTTTTTATATTTTCTTCCAATGGGTCAGTGCATTTTGGTGGGCTTGGAAACTTGCTCTGTATCTCCAGATGTTAGGTTCCTCCTTAGTTTACCCATATTTCTTTGCATTTATTGATGTGGTAGTGCCTTCCAATTTTAGCCCGCTTTTGCCAGCTGGGTCTTGGGTGCCTTCTCTGAATTATGACTGTAGGAATATATGTTGGCTGAGGTGGCCAAGGTTTGTACCTTCTTCTGACCTCTAGTAAAGGCTGAGTCATTCTGTCCCCCACCCCTTTTCCTGCCAGACAGTTCAGTTCAGGTCCTTGCCACAGTAGAGTAGGACTAGCTGTGCCAGATTGCTCACTCCTGTTCCATCATCTGAGATCAGCAGTGTTCTGATCCAGGAACCCTTCACTCCCTCAGTCAACCCACCGCTTTCCTGCACCTGGGACCGGCTGTTAACAGGTCTGACCCCTCCACTCACTGGCTCACTCACTCAGCCCGTCCTGCCTTCCTAGTCCTCCACTCACTTGCTCCGCCCATGCGCCTTCTGCACCTGGGACCGGCTGTTAACAGGTCCAGCCCCTCCACTCACTCCCTCCGCCTGCACACCTTCCAGCACCTGGGACCGGCAGCGAACAGGTCCGGCCCTCCACTCACTCACTCTACCAGAGCGCCTTCCCTGCAACTATTCTTTTTTAAATTTTTTTTTTGGTTTTTGGGCCACACCCAGTGACGCTCAGGGGTTACTCCTGTCTATGCGCTCAGAAGTTGCTCCTGGCTTGGGGGACCATATGGGAAACCAGGGGATGGAACCGCGGTCCATCCTCGGCTAGCGCAGGCAAGGCAGGCACCTTACCTCCAGTGCCACCGCCCAGCCCCCCCACACTATTCTTAAAAAAGAAAAACCCAACTTTTTCAATATCTTTTACCAGAGAGATGTGTGATGCATTAGAGAAGCAAAGCTTTTAGTACACTGATAAAACCCCATCATTGACAGATCCTGACACACTATTCTGTGCCACAAACTTCTTTTAGAGGCAGAATTATAGTAAATAGAGAGATGCCAGACCAGATAAGTGCGATATAATTTTGGACTAAGACAACTCTTAAAGTATTAAACTTGTACTATGAAAAAAATGTACTATTAAAACTTGTGTGGCTAAACTTATGCTATTACACTATTCTATTAGTTTAAACAATTTAGAGTTTCATGCAAGGCCCCACAGACTCATTTTTTCCTTCCTACTTTTTAGATGTGTTCATATTTCTATCAAATGAAATTCTGAATTTTATAAAATCTTATAGTGTTGAACAAAACTCAGTTCCTTGTATTTGCTTATAGCAGAGTTTTCAAATATGGCATTATTGACAGAGCTGCTGAATAATCCATTTGTTGTGGTGAGCCACTTGACACCTTGTAGAATATTTTATCAACTGTTGCCAATAGTGCCTCTTTCTGGTTTGATGACTATTCTTTTTATTATTACACTTAACAGTAGAGTTAAATTTTAATTATTATTTTGTTTAATTAATTTAATTTAATGTTAAATTTATGATCTTGCTATGGGAATGAGATGAACAGACACTTTCCCTAAGAAGATATATAGATGATTAGTAGGCATATCACTTACCAGGAAGATGTAAATCAAAACAACAATAAGCTATCTCAAGCCAGTGAGAATGGGCATATATCAAAAAATCAAAAGTAATCAATGTTGGAAGGGATGAAGTTAAAAAGGAAACCCATATCAATTTTACAATATCTCCAAGCCAATATTCTCTGTTTTGAAAATTAAAAATAATGTGATTTACCTTTCAAATGTATGAAAGATGACTTCCATAATTGCTGTCTCTCTACATCAATGTTCAGTGCTAAGACATAAAGATGAATAAGATGCTTCCTTTGTCCTTATTGGGGCAATTGTCTCTGCAAGCAAGGCATGCAGGCCCCAAACAACACAACCAAGCAAAATGAACTATTCTGAGTAGAAAGGTTACCAGCGGATCAAAGGGCGCCGAGTGAAATGGGTCTTTGTCCTAAACATGTCTCCTATCACTGCTTTTTGTGTTTGCTTCTTGCTAATGGTCTCCCCCATTTCTCTGAAGGGGGAAAGAGAAGGCTCCTGTCAAGGGTTTAATGTATTCATTATTCTACATCCCGCTTGGCTAACACTGCTGAAGTGTCTGAGATTCTGCAATGCTGCTTGGTTAGCAGCGAGAGAAATAAAAGAACACAGTCTGCACTTTTTTGTTTTGCATCTGGCAAACAGGGTCAGGTACTTCTTTCAACCACCCAGTTCCAATCGCTGTGAAATACAAAGAGACAAAGAGAACGGGCTTTCTAGAAAGACTGTGGTTAGGCACAAGGTGGGTTTAAGTTTTCAGCTTTTGTTATGGGAGAGGAAAGTTCTCCTTGTCCCAAGGCTGCACCTTTTCAGAGCTGGGAAAAAGAATCTGGGGAAAAGGGCTCTTTTGTCCTCCTTTGCCCGCTGTAGTGCCAGGTGCAGAGCTTGGTTTCCAAGGGAATCAGGATGCCTTGCCATCAGCTTTAAGGCCAATAGTCCTGATTCTGTTTACCGCAACTGCATTTTCTGAGCTTGAAAGAATGGTGTACAAACAGGTGAAAGAAATGAATGTTCTGAAAGAAATGAATGTTCTGAAATCCAATGCTGGGAGCTGACGTTTGGTCAGATGAGAAGAGCAGGCAACAGCTCGTAATTCCTTATCTTTCTCCAGCATTTCTGCTGGATAATCCCTTTAAATGGAAGGTAATCTAAGTCCCGAGACACCTTTCTGTGTACCTTCTATTTTTACTCTCCAGGGGTCTATTTTTCAATCTTTTTTCTTGTAGCAAATTATGCGATTAATGTCATTCTGGCGAATGGAGCAAGGACTAAGTCAAGATTCTCAGCCTTAAGACAAAGCATGTCTGCTGGGCTAAATTAGCAGGTTTAATTCGTGGTTGAATCAGCATGTTGGAATTCTCTGTCATCTGAGGATGACATTCGTTTATTGAGGGCCTCAGACAGAGTGTGCGGTGGTCAGGGGCACATGCAAAGGAGGAGCCAGTTCTGAACCTTAACACCATGTGGTGCACTGCACATCACCTGGAAACCCCTGTGCTCCAGTGTAGCCCTGGAGGCCTCTGGGCTTCCTTGGGGCTCCGCATTGAAGGCCAGAACAGCACTGCATTCTTTTTTATTTGGCAGGGGTCCCACACCCATTAACGCTCAGGGTTACTCATGGATAAGCTCTCAGAAATCTTTACTGGCTTAGGGGTACCACATGGGACACCAGGGGATCGAAGAGCCGTCTGTCCTAGGCTAGCACTTGCAAGCCAGACGCCTTACCTCTAGCGCCACCACTCTGGCCCCAAACACTTACATTCTTTTTTTTTTTGGTTTTTGGGTCACACCCGGCAGTGCTCAGGGGTTACTCCTGGCTCCATGCTCAGAAATTGCTCCTGACAGGCATGGGGGACCATATGGGGCACCGGGATTCGAACTGATGACCTTTTGCATGAAAGTCAAACGCCTTACCTCCATGCCCGGGCCCCTAAACACTTACATTCTTAACCAGAGTATTGAATCATGTGAGACCTGGTTGGCCAAGCATTGCAGAATGGCCCCTAGCGCCCCTGGTAATTACTTGGGAGCCTCCCTCATCCCTATTTTTTTTAAAGATATTTTTAAAGCATATTTTCTATGTTTTAAGGAAACATGGGAAACTCTTCCTGGGCATTAGAAAAGTAAAACATTAGTACTGATCTCGATTTTCTGTTGACACATTTTCCTGGATATTCCTTGGTACCTTCAAAATTTGCAAGTCTGAAGATCTGTCCTTAACCTTCATCTACAAACGTTTTTCTTTTCCTGCCTTGCCTTTCTTGGGGGGAAATTTCAGAATATTTATATGTGGGGGGAAATTTCCTTCATATTTCTGGATCCCTTTCAAGTTGTTAAAATAATTAACATCCAGTAGATTTGTGGGAGAAATAATTATATTTATAAAACATCTATGTAGACATGAAGAATCCAAAAACAATGAGGCAAAATGAGGTGAGCAGATGCCAGGAGTCATCATAGACCCTTCTCTCTACCCGGAATCTCACCCCTCCTAACACTTCCCAGGTCAACAAAGTCTGTTTAAATCTCAAAATCATCCACGCTCTCAAAATTCATTATTCCTATTTCTGTAGTTCAGGATTCACCATTTCCTACCTTGGCTCTTGATAGAATTTTTTGGACTGGAATCTAGTTCTCCAGTTTTTTCTTCTATCTGCACAGCTAGTTGTAGAAGCGACCATTTGAGACTGCAAACCCACAGCTCACGTCTGTTCGAAGTCTGATATCCACCAAGACACTGCATGTGAGGAAATCTGACCTACTCTCACAGGCTCAACTCCCTTTGTTCTAAGCATTCTGGTCACACCAAACTATTTTAAATTTCCTAATTAATTTACAGCATGTTACACTTTCCTATTTATGTATGTGTTCTTTATTCCTTCATTCCATGAATATTTACTAAACACTTACTAAAATTGAGCCAGTCATTCTAATGGTGAGCAAGAAATACCAAGACAATAAGTCAGCAAAGTTCTTATTGTCTTGGTATTTTTAGTGATGGAAAAAAGGTAACCAATCATAATAAGTGTAATCATAATAAGAGTAAGTGTAGAATAACTCTGATAAATAATATAAATAAATAATAAGTGTAGAATAACTCTAAGTGCCTTTATATTACACACTAACTCCATTTCTAGTTAATAAGGAATCAGTTTTAGGATGTTTGTGTGTATCATTACATTTCTATAAATTTTAATTATATGAGTATAGATATAATTTACTTACAAAATGTCATATAAATATTCTGAAACATTTTTTATATTTTTGGGGGGGGCACACCCAGTGCTACACAGGGCTCTTAGCTTAGTGTCTAGGATTGAACCTGGGCCATCTGCATGCTATGCAAACACCCTGCCTACTGTATTATCACTTCAGTTCTACAGTATCCTTTTTTAAAATGTAACAATGTCTTGGAGATATTTCCAGGCCAAGATAAATAAATCTACTTTGGCTATATCACATTCTATCGTGGAGGAGAATATTTATTTTCCTTTGCAAAACTACCTCCTTCATTTTGTCCATATGACTGATCCCTTCCTTTTTTGGGGGGGGGGGTTTGGGGCCACACCCGATGACGCTCAGGGGTTACTCCTGGCTATTCGCTCAGAAGTCGCTCCTGGCAGGCACGGGGGACCATATGGGGAACCGGGGGATCGAACCGCGGTCCATCCTAGGTTAGCGCAGGCACCTTATCTCCAGCGCCACCGCCCAGCCCCCTGATCCCTTCCTTTCTTCAGAAACAGATTCATATCAGGCCTCTTATTGGCACAGGAATGATTCATGGATAGACTTTAGTTCCTATCTTGACCAATGAAAGACATCTCTGAGTCTGGGTGCTAAGGCGGTGCCATCCCCGGCCTTCTTTTGCCTTCCTTCACCTAAACAACCTGTTTAATAGATGTCTTCTTCAGTGAGACAATTAAATCTTACTGTCTAATTTCTATGGCTCCTATAGCTTTAAGTATTTTTTGCAATTGCTGTTTCAAAGGGAATGTTAGATTTTGCTTTTCAGATTTGTTTATTCTCTCTCTCTCTCTCTCTCTCTCTCTCTCTCTCTCTCTCTCTTTCTGCCCCCCACCAACCGAAGACAGTTCAGTGTTCACTCCTAGGCTCCCAGGACCCTATGGGTGCTGGGAAATGAAGCTCTTGAATGTTTTGGCCATGTGCAAGGCAAGCTGTACTATCTTTCCAGCCCCAAACAAAGAACTTTCATTACTTTTGCTATATAGTAATTGCCACATTGTCTTGTAATCATCTTATCTCTGTACTTGCCTCTACAGACAATGACTAGCCACCTTTCTGCTATTTGGTAACTTCTCATAACCTTTTTAAATAAGTAGATGAAAAGTTAACTTTGCATTTACCTTTCCCTATATGGTTCAAGAGACTCATTCTTTTTTCAAAGATCAATTGTGTTACCCTATGATTAATTGAATTGTTGTTCAGCAAATATTTACTTCCTTTCTATCTAGAATTCTATACAAACAGTGCATCCCCATTCTTTGGCTTAGTCCTTGATCATAAAACTCCCTTTGTCTAATGTGAGTAGACAGGTTATGAGCAGAAACTTGGCAAGTTTTGGGATACATGGCTTAATATTTCATACTTATCTTTGTTCATGAGATGAACATGTGTCAGGTAAATGCTAGTTTAAGGAGGATGAGTAACATGTGGAACAGATATGGATCCAAACAAACTATTTAGAGTTAATCCAATCTATGTAAACTGTATCCTGTTGCTTCCCTGTAAATACAAAAATAAGAAGTAAATGTTCATTATTCTATACTTCTGAGTCTTGAGTGATTTACCATGCAATATTATTGTGGCAATAGATTACAAAAAAATCAGAACTATATGAGTGCTTTTATGAATAAAACTTAACTGCTCATCTCTACGGTGATTTTATGTTCTAGAAATTGTGTTTAATATTAGACTATAGCATTTATCACCATGCTATTTTAAGTAACAAGGAAAGAATAATAGATTAGAACCCCCAATTTGGAAGTTAAACTTACTTCCAAAATATTGGTTCTAAGAAACAAGGTATTGTAAAACAAAAAAACAAAACAAACAAAAAAAAAAACAAGCCTAGTAACTAGATTTTCTCACTGAATCATTGTATTAAAATGATCAGAATTGAGAATTTTAAAGAATTTTAGAGATAATTTTAAAACATTGCATTTTTAAATGATCCTTTCACGTGGTGCCCCATTAACATTTTTTAATTTGAATAAATTAAAACTAATTGCATCTTTAATACAATATTAGTGTGACAATACAATTTTTATTACTTAACATTGGTTATTTTTTGACTAATGTTATTTTATTAGTTAGTAGTAGTTATTGTTATTAGTTATTTCATTCGTTATTTTGTAGGCTCTAAGATATTCTTGAATAATACAGAAAAACCAATAGGTGAGAAACAGATATAGTGCTGAACCTGATAGACACAGTCTCAGGGTCTTGAGTACTGGAGTCTTCTCAGGATGGACCGATCTAGTCCCTGTTCTATTGGAGGATCCAGCACTATACTCACCTAAGCCCACTTTCATTAGTATTGAGACAATTTAGCCTTGTGACCAATTTTAGAAAGAATCCTCACTACGTTAAACTGGTAGGCCCGAGAAATCATGGTGCTTAACTATCCTAGTGGCACAGTGCCACTATGTGATTGGCAGTGCGCAATCACATATATGACTATGGGACTTCTCAAAATTCACAGTATTGACAGTCTCTAGTAGGAACACAGAAAATGAGATGGAAAAATTGTGTAGTGGCCTGCTAAACTCAATTATCAAAAACTATAAAGCAGAAGACTCAACTAGTACCTAAAAAAATCAATAAATAGGGCCGGGCGGTGGCGCTGCAGGTAAGGTGCCTGCCTTACCTCGTTAGTCTTGGACGGACCACGGTTCGATCCCCCGGTTCCCATATGGTCCCCCGTGCCTGCCAGGAGCGACTTCTGAGTGCATAGCCAGGAGTAACCCCTGAGCGTCACTGGGTGTGGCCCAAAAACCAAAAAAAAAAAAAATCAATAAATCTTGAGAAAGTAACTTCAGTAATATTGTTAATAAGATAGATGTTGAAACAAGCAATATAAAGTAATTGCTTTTGTGCCTGCTAAGGGGGAGACAAGGGGCGGGTGACTTGGTATACTGAGGGAGGGGAGGTCATACTGTTAATATTAATGTTGAAATATTAAATCCCTGAAATGAATATATTAAAAACAATTTTGTAAATCACAGTGTTTAAGGTTTAAAACAGGGGGAACTAAAAAAAATAAAAATAAAAAACAAGATACACCCAAATCAAATAAAGCATGCAAACCAGCTTCCAGTAAACATTTTTTTTATGTGCAAAGGTGGATGTCTGAGAGCTTTAAAGAAAATAAATGGCACTGTCTTGCCTTCCACTATTTGGAATGATTATCATTTCTATAGGTACCAGGGTACATTTCTCATCATTTATTCGCTTTGAAACCAACTATGTGTCCTCTTTTGTAGAGAACATTCCTTTTCAGTAGATATAAGTAAGATGAACACTCTCCTCCATTTGAATTTAGTGTGAGAAGCTTGCAAGAAATTCCACAACTCAGCAACCATTGCAGAATTTAAGAATGCTGAACTCAGATCTGCAGTTCTCATGGGTGTGCTAGTCCTCTCTGATTAGTCAGAAAACCTTGTAATTAAGCACATTTATTACCATTCTTTCAGGTCACTGAAATCATTGGCTTCAGAGAGCATTTTCAGAAATACACTTAAGGGCACTGAAATCTGCTTGGTATCTTATTCTGATTAATGTTAGAGAATTCAATATTTATTTGGGTTATTTGCTCATTAGAAGATTATAAGCTAATGTTAGGGGATTAATTTCTAAAGTAAATTTTGACCACTGGCAACATAGAGAACAGTAGGCACTTTTTTTCTACTTATAAAAATATTGGATCTAGAATATGGCCTTGTGCTACTTTTTTTTTTTTTTTGGGTCACACCCGGCAGTGCTCAGGGGTTACTCCTGGCTCCATGCTCAGAAATTGCTCCTGGCAGGCACGGGGGACCATATGGGGCACCGGGATTCGAACCGATGACCTTTTGCATGAAAGGCAAACGCTTTACCTCCATGCTATATCCCGGGCCCCATTGTGCTACTTTTTTATATGAATTATCCAAATCAGTTGTTGGCTCTGTGAGACAACTTCTAGAACAGATAACTAGGTCCATAATGATCTTACACTTATAATATTTTTAATTTTTAAATTTTATTTTATTGAAACAATTGTGACCCTTCCTACCACCAGTGTCAACCTCCTTCCATCAATAGCCCAGAGTGCATACTATACCATCCTATGCTCCCTGGCTTGCCAGTATAACAGACCCTTTAAGTTTAGATTGTTAAAATTTAGGTACCTTTTTCTATTATTGTTCACTTTGGCTTGGATATTTACACTTATAATCTTATATGGACATTTCTAGAAGCATCAAATGAGGAATGGAAGTATTTGTAGAATAAGAATTAAACCTTTGATGTATTATTTTCCATCTGGGATTCCCTGAAGTTATTATATAGCCATTGAATTAGGAAAATGGAAAAGGTGAACTTTCAAATAGGCTGGAACCAGTTTGCAGTTCTATTTGTGTCTCTGAGAAGTTCAATGACTGAGCATTTCATCATGATCTAAATGGCATCATTAAAAACATAGAGGGCTGGGGCCAGAGAGATAGCATGGAGGTAAGGCGTTTGCCTTTCATGCAGTAGGTCATCAGTTCAAATCCCGGCACCCATATGGTCCCCCGAGTCTGCCAGGAGTGATTTCTGAGCATAGAGCCAGGAGTAACCCCTGAGCACTGCCGGGTGTGACCCCAAAACAAACAAACAAAAATAACAACAAACAAAAAATAAAACCATAGAGGGTAACTTAAATTCCCTCTGAATCAGTTCCTGTATGTTGGTCTAGCATGAGAGCCAGCACTGCTGTTACTCCTCAGAGCAGATGCTGACACACACTTGAAACAGTTTTCTAGAATTGTGCTCCCACTCCACCCTGCTTGCTGTGAATATTATCTGCTAACAGCATCTCACAGACAGCTGCACCTTTCTTTGGGCATCTGTCTTTAGCCAGGAAGAGTCCCTTGGCAAGCGAAGCTATGAGATAATTATGGCCCCTTCCACTGAAGGTATTTGTCATCAATGACGAGGCTGTGAGATCAGGTTGGGATAAGATAACTCAATCTAAGACATTGAATCCCATTCTTTCCCAAATGATTCTTCCTTCATTTAGTCTGCTTTTTAATTTTTTTTTTACAGATTTTTGAGAGTTTCTCTCATTCTGCCAATAAAATGCTTAGACAAGAATCCATATTTAATATTTTTTCAAAGTTAGCCTTCAAAATTACATGTGGTAAATATTCTCTAATAGTACTTCTTTAATGGGAATAAATGTTCCCAATGGTTTGAAACATTGATTTACAATTCTACTGATGCTCTAAGTACTACCTGAAATAAAATAATTGGTCACATATGGTTAAAATAGATAGATTCTGGTACTATGCTTATAGATAAGGTTGTTTTTTTTTTTTGTTTTTTGTTTTTTTTGCTTTTGTTTTTTGGGTCACACCCAGTGACACTCAGGGGTTACTCCTGGCTATTCGCTCAGAAGTCGCTCCTGGCAGGCACGAGGGACCATATGGGGAACCAGGGGATCGAACCGCAGTCCGTCCTAGGTTAGCGCAGGCAAGGCAGGCACCTTACCTCCAGCGCCACTGCCCGGCCCCCGATAAGGGTTATTTTTGACTAGAAATACCTATCTTAAAATAAAGCATTGTTACAAACAGGAACTCAATCACCATGTAATATTTCCACTTAGGAGCTGCTAGACAAATAATTTGTAATAAAAGATGGAAAAGAAAATTGTATCAACGCACATTTGAATAATGACAGAGCAATAAAATTATTTTCTGAAATTAGTGACTAAGTAATAACAAATAATATTTATTTCCCATTGTAGAAGATACTCAAAGGTCTTAATCTTTTCATGACATAAGTGTATGAGACTCAGCTGAGCAACAATTTCTTTCAAGTATGATTCAACAAAGGCATTTGTCACCAAACTTGCAACACAGTCAAAAGTAACGGAAAACTCATACCGTGTCTGAAGCACCTCCCTCTGAGCTAACAATATTTTCCCCTTTGGAAATGATTAAAGTAATCATCACTTCCATCTTTCAAAGGCCCATTTCCTCATTTCCATACACACACACTCTCTCTTTTATGTCTCAATTTAATGTACCACCTGTTCACTAGAAGCTGTGCTTTTTGGCCGAGCAAGAAGGCATTAATCAAACATTAGCACTTTTTGAAATCAAGTCTAATCTCAAGTCAGACAGTGAAATCCTAACATAGATTCACTTCTAACCTTTTAAAGAACTCTCTTTACTAGAATATGCACAGACATATTCCCTTTCATTCCATGGACAAAGTCCTGGATTTCTAGCAGTTACTCCAACTTCATTTGGGATCTTGAGGGACTCTCAACATTTATTTTTTACCTTGATACAGGCACTCAGAAAGAGATACAGGTAACTTATCTCAAAGCAGTGCTTTGAGAGCAAAGTCAAAGTGTTGACAATGGATTTTCAGCCAAGTCAACATGGAACATTGGGATTGGGCACCTGTCTTTACAAATCTTCCTTGAATAGTCACAGTCTAGTGTCTCTGAGAAAAGAATGTTCTCAAGTGAAATATTTTGTGTATGCTATATCAAAGACTATAACTTCCTTCAGCATTCTGAGACCACAAAGTCTCTTTTGCATTCCTCTGGCTGATGAGCTTAGTAGTGGGCATGCATATTTTAATTTAAAACATAGATTCCTTCCCTTGCTTATTTCTTACTTTTAAATTTTATGTATTGAGTTACTATGAACTCTTAAAGTGGCAAAGATATTATGACTGAGTTCAGGCAACAATGTTCCAATACCAATCTCTTCATCATAGTCTACTATACTCCGCCACCATCAACAGATGTTCTTTTTTTTTGGGGGGGGGGTTTGGGCCACACCCAGTGACGCTCAGGGGTTACTCCTGGCTATGCGCTCAGAAGTCGCCCCTGGCCTGGGGGACCATATGGGGCACGGGGGATCGAACCGCGGTCCGTCCAAGGCTAGTTTGGTAAGGCAGGCACCTTACCTCCAGCGCCACCGCCCGGCCCCAACAGATGTTCTTCTGACCCTCTTCATTATTGTCCCAGTATTCCATCCTTAACTTATCATGCCTTAACCTGTCCCAGTGGCAAGCTTCCTTCGAAAAAAAGTTCTTCTCTTTGTTTCTATTACCATTTGGCCTTTTATATTCCCCTACAAAGTTTCCTTATATTCGACATAGGAGAGAGAGCATTCTGAGTTCACCCAACATGGTGCTCTCAAGATCCATTCATTTAGCACCAAATTGCACGACTTTATCTTTTATCTTTTCTTACAATCAAGAATTAGTATTAATAGAATAGTATTCTATTGTGTATATGCACCTTAGGTTTCTTTATCCAGTTATCTGTTCTTGGGTACTTTGTTTCCAGATTTTGGCTATTGTTAATATGCAACAATGAAAATAGTGCAAATGTCTTTTATGCATTGTGATTTTCATGGAGTATATTCCTAAGAGTGGAATTGCTAGGTCATATGAAAGGTCAATTTTTACTTTTTTTGAGTAATGTCCATAGTGTTTTTCAAAAAGGTAGGATCAGTCGGTATTCCCACCAGCAGTGAATGAGAGCCCCTTTTCTTTGCATCCTTGCTAACACTGGGATGCCTTGACTCGTGAAAATGGAGAGTCCAGAATGTTAGACACGTGGCGCCTGATCTGAACATGGCGAAGACCCCTTCAGATGGGAGAGCAGGCAGAGAAGGGAGGAGAGCTGAAAACTTGGAGCATATCCCCAAAGGCCTATGCACCCGACTTTTCTTCTACCAAAGGTGCTTTTTCCGAGGATCATGGCTTCCCAATTTGCAGAAACTTATAGAGGTCGCTGATGGGGAAAATGCCAAAAAGAAAGCTTCTTTGGAAGGGGAACTGCAGCCCCCAACCCTGATTCAGGCCCAAATGACCTCCACTGCTTTAAGCTCCCAGAAGACTTCGGTGGAGAGCTTTGCTCCAGCACAAGTTGCCACGAGAGGCAGTGCGGGGCCAGCCTGGGACTCTCCGGCCATAGCCTGAGGTTCTGCAGAGCTAAATCCACTTGGCCAGCCCGTGCACCGTGGGGAGTCGGCTTCAGCTTGCCAGTGTCTGGATATCATGATGACAAAGAAAAAGAAGGTGAAGAAGAGGTGGAAATGGAAAAGCTCGGGGAAGCTCAAGTAAGGAAAAACTTTTTGAGGCCCTCCTGCATCTTAACTTTGGTTCAGGTTAATTTCTTGACCCCCATTTACATCAGTCATTGTCTTGCTGACTCATGTTTCCCAGTGGCTATGATGTTTTATCGTGTATCTTACGTAGCAGCCTATTGTCAAATATTATCTGCAGAAATGTTCTTGTGATTTTGTTTAGAGAAGTTTATGGAAAGGAACTAGGATATTGTAGACTTATTAACAGTGGTTGGTGTAATAATGCTGAGAATTTCAAATTATATGTGTTTCTTCAGAAAAGTTCCAATATTTATGCTCAAGAAGTCGAGGAAAAATTTTGTGATATGTGTAAGATATGGAAAAGGCTGATATTTTGAAATGAATTATGTAGACTTCAACTTTGATGCTTCGGGTTATATTAGAGTTTCTGCCTTTGGCGGAAAACAAGAAAACAAAAGCTTTGTAATTTTTCTCATATTTTTTAAGACAAAGAAGGTGGAAATGTTACCCTTCGACAATTCTATCAGGGGGAGAGAGAGAAAGAGAAAGAGAGAAGAGAGGAGAGAGTGAAGGAGAGAAGAGAGAGAAGAAAGAAGAGAGAGAAGAGAGAGAAAAAGCTCCTGGGAGAAAGAGATGAGTTAGGTAGACATGGCACAAAGTCTGCACATGGCACATTGGAATAAACTGAGCTGACGCCAGTGAAACTCTGACTGCTTCTGATTATTTCTACGTCATTATCCTGCAGCTTCAGACCAGCTGGCCAAGGTGGCTACAGGCACCATGCTGTGCCGGGAAAGCCTCGTCCCAACACTAGGACTTTATAATTAATAATTGATACAACACCACTTTATGTTTGTTTTCTAAAGTGACTCAAACAGGCCCTCATCACAGCTCTTGATCCTATGCTTTCTGCTCCACTATCCCAGGTGAAGTTATTCTGCAGTTGACATCACTGAGCCTACTCTGGAATGCATGGCAGAACTCCAACCTTCTGGCTAGGTCCCAGCCGCCTATACTTCCAACGTGCACTAGGTTAACTGCCGACACCATGGTTCTTGAAGCACATGACTGCAGTAAAACTACTCAGCAAACTTCGTGTTTTTGAATTTAACTGTCATTTGTTGAACATGGGAAGAGATGGAGGAGAGTTATCCTCAGACTAATCCCTTAGCATCTCCCATAAGATCTAACTACAAAGTCTCATCCTCAGCATAGAAAGAACTGATAGAAAATTGCTGGAGCAAACATTTAAAAGCCAGCCAAGTTCATTGAGCATAAACAATATAACTGAAGGCACAAATCGCACCATCCAACTCAGTAAATCCTCAAACAATGACTTTAGGGGAATTATTGTGAGGATTTTCAATGAACTAGTAAAAATTGTCGCAAGTAGTCAGTAAAACACAGCAAAGTATAAATCAAAATGAGAAAATTCCTACAATCAGAAGTGAAAAAAATGAAGAACAATATAGGTGACTCTAAAAAAAATAAACCTCAATAGAAACATTGAGTAGCAGAATAAAAGCAGTTGAGCAAAGGATCAAGGAGCTCCTAAATGAGGAGGAAATCTCTAGAAGGTGAAGAGTTTGTCTTAAAAATGAATAGCATATCAGAGATCTGCTAAGATCAAGAGTAACAATATAAAAAAATCATTGGAATCTCTGAAGATCAAGAGGATCAAATTTGATAAAGAAGCAAATTGTAAGAATTTTCCCAAATTGGAGCCAGAGAGATAGCACAGTGGTAGGGCGTTTGCCTTGCATACACCAGGACAAATGGTGGTTTGAATCCTGGCATCCCATAAGGTCTCCTGAGCCTGCCAGGAGTGACCACTGAGCACTGTCGGGTGTGACCTCACCCCCCCAATAAAAACAAAAAAACAACAACAAAAAGAATTTTCCAGAATTGAGGAATCAAATTCTGAGAAATTTCTGAGGAATCAGGCATCAAGGTCCAAGAGGCTAGAGAATATCTGTGAGAATAGACTCAATGAGAAAAACTCTAAGACACAACTGTACTAAAAATGATAGATGAAGACAGAATATCAAAAACAGCAAGATCAAAAAATTACATATAAAATAAATCTTATAATATTCACAGTAGATCTATCAAATGAGGCCCTATTACCCAGAAGAGAACACACACACACACACACACACACACATACACACACCAGTGAAATGAAAATGAACATCTCAGCAAGAATACTTTGTCCAGCTAGATTATCATTCAGATGTGAACAATTCAGAGCTTTATAGACAAGTAACAGCTTGGGAATTCCATGATCTGAAACTAGTTTTGCAAGAAGCATTTAAAAAGCTTCTTTAAAGGACAGAACAAGCGAACATCCCTTCATGTGCCATTGAGTACATCACTCATTCATGGTCCATGTGCTTGCCCTCTACTAGATTATAAAAAGTATGTTTACTCCTATATTTCTAATAATTTTTATAAATTTTTAATTATGAATTAATATTTTATTTATATGGATTAGTCTGATTAGCTTATTTTACACCAGAGAATTTTACTGAAATATTTTACTTATTAATGCAGATACCTAAGTAATATGTAATATTTTCTGATCTAAAACTAATCCCTTTCTTAGGATAAAACACTTTGTGCTCTTAAAGGCCTATTTAGATTTGACCATTTTCATAACTCTCTTTATTCTTATTAAGTTTTACTCTAAAAATCATATAGCAATAGATTTTGCCTATTTTATGAAAAATTCTAAAAGATATTAGCACAGAATTAAAAATTATGACAGGAAACACATAAGACCCAATCACAAAATAAAATGTAAAGAAATATAATAGAACCAGAATTGAAAACTTAATTATGCAAGTGAGAATAAGGAGTATACTATATTATATTAAATGAGTTAAAAGTTCCCTTTTCACATAGGTTAAAGCATATAGCAACAAATTGTCAAAATGGACTTTTGATTTATTTTCTAATAATTCTATTTATCATTCCTTTCTATTTTGTTGGAAGAAGTAATATACTTAAGATATATTTGTTATGTGGCTGCCAAGAGAGCAAGGTGGGGTGTAGAAAGGAATCTAGGGACATTGGTGGTAGGATTGGTATTGAAACATTGTATACCTGAAATATCTCAACTAAGGAGTGACAGTACATCAGAGAGAGTGTTTGCCTTGCATGCTGCCAAAATGGATTGTATCCCATGTGTTCTCCTGAGCCTGCCAGGAGTAATTCATGAGATCAGAGCCAGAAGTAGACTCTGAGCACCACTGAGCACCACTAGGTGTGACCCTAAAGCAAACAAACAAAAAGAATGATTTTATAAATTATGGTGTCTTAATAAAAATTAAAAGAAAACAGTGACATTTGATTATATCATCATACTATCCTTTAGTCAACAATCTCCTTAAGATGGCCCTTTAGATTGCTGCAGGCACCCCTACAACATTATCCTTTTTATATAGTTTGTATAAATTGTAAGCAGTTTTTTGAATTACTTTTGTTCACTTTTGAAAAATAGAAATTTTAACAGAGTCTTTTAGTACAGTATCCCTGCTATCCCTAGTTTCTAGCCTTCTATAGATATTCCATTTTCACTAAGGTGAGATAATATTTTGTTGTTATTTTAACTTGAATTTCCCTAATAATAAATGATTAGCATTTCCACATGTCTACTAGCAATTAACATGTCTTCCTTAGAAAGTGTCTATTCAACCTCTCTCCCCATTTATTAGATGACATTTTGAATAATTATATATAAGCTTTGTGAGCAATTACATATTTTGGATTTCAGCCCTCTAATGTACTGTGTGCAATATTTTCTTCCATTCAATAAGGTCTCTTTTAATTTTAGCTTGAGTTTCTTTGGAGTTTGAGGGGTGGGTCATACCTGGTGGTGGTCAGGGCTTACTACAGACTCCACTCAGGATCATAAACCTTGAGAGCTCTGGAGACCATAGAGTTCACTGGGAATCAAACCTGCATTGACCTTGCACAAGGCAAATGCCCTACCTGCTCATGACTATCAAAACCTTTTACATTTGATGTAGTCCTATTTTGTTGTGCTCTTAATATTTTCTTTGCTTCTAAAACCAAATCATTGAAGAAAGCACCTAAGTCCATATCCTGGAGAATTTGACCTATTTGTAAGTATATTTTTGTTTTGTTTTGTTTTGTTTTGAGGCTACATTCAATGATGTTTATGGGTTACTCCTGGCTCTGCACTCAAAAATTACTCTGCAGGGGTTTCAAAAAACTTATGAAATGCTGGGATTGAACCCAGTTAGGCTGTATGAAAGGAAATGCCCTACACACTGTGCTATCACTCTGGCTCCTTATCTGTTTTTAGTGGGGTATCATCAGGGATATTTAAGATATTATTTTATAGTTGAAGAATACTTTACCAGTGTTGCAAGATCTTCATATCTGAACTCACATTGAGTTTCATAATAAATTCTGGCCCAAATTTATGGTCTTTAATTCATGTTGAGTTAACTTTTATGAATGGTGTAATATATGGTTTAATTCCTTTTTTTTCTTCTTGGCATTTATCTCCCCAATACAAAAACATTAATTTGAAAACAGAAGTATTTCTACATATGGTATGTTGCAGCACTTATTACAACATTCTGAACATGAAAACAACCAAAATGTCCAAAATTCAAGGAATAAATAAAAATTAATGTGGTATATGCGTAATAGAATACCATGAAACTAGGGCCAGAGAGATAGCATGGAGGTAAGGCATTTGCCTTTCATACAGAAGAATGGTATCTCATATGGTCCCCTATGCCTGCCAGGGGCAATTTCTGTGCATAGAGCCAGGAGGAACCCCTGAGCACTGCCAGGTGTGACCCAAAAACCAAAAGAATTTCATGAAACTATAAGAAAATATGAAATCATGCAGCTTTCAGAAAAACAAGGATGAAGCTGGAGGTTACCTGGTTAAGCAAAATTAGCCAGAGAGAAGGACGAATAGTGGATGATTTCACTGTTCTATGGTATAGAGAGAAATAAAACAAGGAGATAGTGTCAAATAATGACAAGCCCTTGCCATTGGATTTCAAAATCAGTTATCTTACAGTGAGAAGGGATGGGGTGGGGGAGAAGATCAGACAAAATTCACATAGAGACTGTGCTGGACACTGTGGTGATGCCAAACAATTTTTACAATATATCATATACTTTAACTCT
>PVKC010020354.1:0-18663 GCA_004027635.1 Crocidura indochinensis
GAAGAAGAAGAAGAAGAAGAAGAAGAAGAAGAAGAAGAAGAAGAAGAAGAAGAAGAAGAAGAAGAAGAGGAAGAAGAAGAAGAAGAAGAAGAAACAGAAAGAAAGAAGAAAGAAAGGAAGAAAGGAAAGAAGGAGATAAAGAAAGAAAGAAATAGAAAGAAACAAAGAGAAAAATAAAAATAAATAGAAAGGAAGGAAGAAAAAAGAAAGAAGAAAGGAAGAAAGAATGAAAAAGAAAGAAAGAAAAGAAAGATAAAAGAAGGAAGGAAGGAAAAGAAAGAAGGAAAGACAAAGAAAAAGAACGAAGATAGAAAGAGGAAAAAAGAAAAGATAAAATTATTGCTTAAAGCAAGGAAGTATTAGAAATAAAAAGAAAAATACCATTTCAGCTTCATAATGCATACATGTATCTGTGTATCAGAGATCAACACACTAAGGATTATGAACTTATCAAAGCCCATAGAAAACTTTTTTTGTTTTTTTGTTTGCTTGTTTCTGGGCCACACCAGGTGATGCTCAGGTATTACTCCTGGTTATGCGCTTAGAAGTCACTCCTGGCTTGGGGGACATGGGTGGGAGAATAGAACTGCCATTGGTCCTAGGTTAGCACTTGCAACTGCTGCTTCACCTCTCAGGTTCCCATTTAGAAAATTATTAAGTAAAGTTTTATGAGGATAACCCAATGCCAATCATTCGTATATTATCTGTGAGTACATTTGTGCCTTAATAGATTTAGTATAGTTACATATACAACTCTATTTATTATTGTTATTTTTAAATTTTTGTAAAAACTCTTTTTAGGACATAATGATTAGGACATACACAGGAGAAAGTAAACTTTATAAAAATTTTCATTTTTTAGGTTCCTCTTTATATCCTAATTACTTTTCAAGTTTGTATTTTCATTCTTGCTCACTGCACTTAGTCTATTATAGGGATACTGACAGCAAATTTTGTTTAATTTATTCAAAGAAGATAGCTTTTACATTTACTCTCATTTAATTTTTTGGGTTCTTTTCTTGGAGGTGGTCACCCCTGGTGGTGCTCAGATTTTCTTCCTGGCTCTGTACTCGGGAATTATTCCTGACAGTGTTAAAAGACCATATGTAGTCACAGAGATCGAATTTGGGTTAGCCATGTACAAGTCAATAAGCAATTCTTGCTTGTACTGTCTCTCTAGCCCTGTTTTGGTGATTTTTACTAGGGTTGGTTTGAATCATGCTTTGGATAGGGTTTTACATTAATCCTTCCAATCCATAAACAGGGGATGTGCTTTAAAACCAAAGGAAACCAATCAAACCAAACCAACCCAACTGGTGGCTAAAGATCCTAGAATTAGTGCCTTCTAAGCCTGTGCAATCCGATTTTAGTCAGGTCTAGGCTTAAGTGAATTGTGCAAAGATTGATATTTGTTCTGCATAGCTCTCAATTTGGGATGATTAACATGGTAGACATCTACTATTTCTATTTAGGCAGTAATAATAAGACTCAATTTTGTCTTTTTAGAGGACTTGTGGGTGTATTTCAATAGTGCCCAGAAGTGACTCCTAACTCTGTACTTAGTAAGAACTCCTGGTTCCCTGACAGGGTAAAATAAAAACAAATAAAAAAAACCCAAAAATAGAAATAACATGATCAATAACATGATGTATACTTTACATGTCTTTTAATTAAAGACATTTATTTAGACAAAAAAGAAATAAAAGAACTCCTGGTGGTGCTTGGGGACTGGATGCCAGCGATCCACCTAAGACAGACTTGTGCAAGGCAAACACTCTATCTTCTGTACTCTTTCCACCCTAAAACTCTCTTTTAGTCATATAATAAAATAGAAATGTTGGGGTCTAGAAGTGGCACAATGGTAGAACACAGGCTAGAAACTACTAGGCCAACCATTAGAAGACACAATAGGTGGTCTCCTCAGCAATGCCTGGTAGTGGCCATCTCCAGTATCATTATGTGGATTGGCCACAAGGACCCTGAGTACAGCTAGGAGTATACATGTTTTCTCTAAAGAAAAGTCTGTTTTTAATTGCTTTTAGTTAGCACAAGCTAAGAGAATAAAACATCTTTTCTCAGACATCTTTGTGTAAAAATCACCAAAGTATAGACATGATTTCATTAAGATAATACACTTTTTATGTTAATTTGAATTATGGGAAATGTATTATTCATAGGCTTAGTGTTTGATTTACACTGCTGACATATGTTGTTTTTTTTTCTTTTCATTGTAATAGGTAGAATGCTTTAGTTTCAGAGCAAAATTCTGCTCGCTGTTATTAGATTTTGGATTTGGAAGTGAATAGGCATCTATATACATTGATATCTGTGATTTAATTTTTATTTGTGTTTTATTGAAACATAGTTTCAAACATGACCTGTCAGATCTAAATTCCTTTTTTAGAAATTCATAGCAAAGTTATTTTATTTGTTGAAGCTTGGATTTTTAAAAAATTACATTAGAAATCGCATTGTGAATTCTCTGGATGAATTATGCTCAAATTTTTTTCCTCAGAGAGTTGCACAAGTGAACTCCGATGTTCTCTATTAAAAACATAATATTTTTATAATTTAAGTTAAAGATTTATAATTATTGCTATTCTAACAAGTCCACTACATTATTTATGTTTGTGTATGAAAATTTTATAGTCTTTCCAACATTAAATTGATCCTTGAAAATAACAACCAGATGATTAAATTGTCACTAAGAGCTTTGTCTGGCTTTTTAAAAGCATTTGATCAGAAGTGTAGCCAATTTTAACAATGAGGTATTAATTATATTACTACCACCATTCAAGCTATTCTCCTGATAAAATGTTTAACTGGTGGTCTTTCTCCTGTCTTACTTTTTATTAAGTTTTTTCTCTGTATCTAGTTGATTGCACATACATTTTTCTGTTTTAAGCTTATGTCTAAACTTAATTCTCAGGATGCTGTAGATTTAGTACAGAGGGTATGATCCTTGCATTGTAAGTATTGAGGGAAGAGTACTTGCCTTATATCATTTGACCTGGATTTTATCACTAGTTCCCCATAGAACTTCCTGAACCCCTCTAGGAGTGATCCTTGAGCACACAGCCAAGAATAAGGCCTAACTACAGCTAGGTATGGCCCCAAACCCCATAACATAAAAAAATATTTCTATTTATTGAATGTTAATAATATGCTAATTCAGTTATATTTTAAAAAGAAAATAGAATGTGGCAGAATTGGTGAAAAGAGAAATTACACCTGGTATTCTACTATCTGCAATTGGGCAATTACAAAATGCAACATTTTCTAAATTTCAATTTCACAATATGTAAAACTGTGAGATTAGCTCATCTTTAACAGATATTTATTATATTTCTATCATGTATAACATAGTAGTAAATTTCATTATGTATAATCATTTTATTAATGCATAAAAGTGACTGGAGATAATTTATGAGCATATAAGTAAGGGACAGAGGAGTGAATAGAAAATCACTCTCTTGTTACATTCCTAAAGAATCATTTATACCTCAATTTTTCACCCTATCCTTCATGTGTAAATGATATCCATTACTTAAAATTTCATATGTGAAGACCATCTGGTCTCTATAAATGCTGTTTCTGCTTTACCAAATATTGATAAATTGTGTAGCTTTGTGCTGCCAAATACTTAGGCCTCTTTGTCATGGCTTCATACCAATTTCAAAATGAATATTGAATATAATTATTTAGGGATAAAAGAGTAATAGTAAATATAACCATATGTTTACTATTAAACCATTTTATTTGAATAAGTCTTAGTAGCATATTTTCAAAACTTAGTTCACTTATAATACTGGAAGAGAGCCATTTTCATTTGATTCCTGAAACTATAACTTTTGGGCAGTAAGCCCATCTGTATTAATGGTCCAGACTGAATTGAGCTTGATTAGTATTTGAAATTGATTCTGTCCAGATACCAGATGGCCCATGTTGGTATTTTATTTGTCACTTTCAAAGGAAAATTTTTTTCCAAGTGGGAATGAACAGACTTCAAATTATGACTCTTCTCCGCTAGGTTTACAAACAACATTGAATAGGAGTGGTTACCTAAATGGTCTCAATTGGACTCATATTTAACTGCTGATTCTGCTCCAGCTATTTATGGAATGAATTTTTCTAAAATCTTTTTTAGTTTGGTCTTTAGATTTTTAGTTTTTAGTTTTAGTCTTCCTAGGTCTTTTTTTAGTTTTTACCTTGCATTATTACCTCTGTTGAAACACATTTAAATTAATTTTTTGGGGGGGTCACACCCAGCAGTGCTCAGGGATGACTACTGGCTCTATGCCCAGAAATCACTCCTGGCAGGCACAGAGGACCATATGGGATTCAAACCACTGCCCTTCTGCATGCAAGGCAAACACCTTACCTCCATGCTATCTCTCTGGCCCCCTTAAACATATTGTGAAATAAAAGTTAAGAGCAAATCCAGATATCATGTTTTAACCAATAGGTATATTAATAACTTGTGTTTAGAAAAACAGTGAAAAATTTGCTGACTGCTTGTTTAAAATTGAGGATTTATAAAATGAGTAGTCAATGGCTAGGTGAAACAGATAACAGAAAAAATCAAACTAAGCTATCTTTTAATGTAGGAAACACTACTTCAAACATTCCAATCGACAAATAAAGTAGGAAAAAAAAGAAAGGAGGGAGGATAAAATGATACTTGCTGGGGCTGGCGCGGCGGCGCTAGAGGTAAGGTGCCTGCCTTGCCTGCCCTAGCCTAGGATGGACCGTGGTTAGATCCCCTGGTGTCCCAAGCCAGGAGCGATTTCTGAGTACATAGCCAGGATTAACCCCTGAGCGTCACCGGGTGTGGCCCCCACAAAAATGGTATTTGCTTTAGAGTAGGTGAGAGTATAAGTATTTCTGATAGGCTGCTAGGACAAAGGAAGTGAAGGGACAAATAGAAACTCCTTTTAGGGCCTGAGCAATAGCACAGCGGTAAGGCATTTGACTTGCATTCTGCTAGCCCAGGACGGACCTCAGTTTGATCCCCAGTGTCCTATATGGCCTCCCAAAGCCAGGAGCGATTTCTGAGTGCATAGCCAGGAGTAACCCCTGAACATCACCGGGTGTGGCTCCCAAAAACAAAAACAAAAAGAAACAAACAAAAAAACTCCTTTTAAAGGAAATGTGACAGATAGATATAAGCAGGGTCCTTTGAAGGGCTGTGCTGCCATTATGTTTCTCAAATTTCACACTGCCAACAAATCTTATAATACATATGCTATTCTCTTCCCATCAGCATTTCTCTTATAATCTTATTGAGGTATCATGATTTACAAAACTTTATGATATTTTCAGGCATGCATCATTCCAGACCCACAGTCACTACCAGTGTGCCCACTTCCCTTCCACAATGTTTAAGGAAACTCTTCCATCTACTCTCCACCCCATTGAAGCACATTTTTGTAGTTTTGATATTGTTTCAATGCTCACCTCACCACAACACCACCAAAGTGCTCCCAACCCTCTACCACTGTATCCACATATCTTCTATTTTGGTTTTCTTTTTTGCTCTCCAACACCAGTACTTGGTTATTTTTTTTTGTGTTCCAATATCTAATATTTGTCATTATTGAGTACTGTCTAGCTTCTTATCTTTCTATAGTCCACAGATAAATGAGATAATCTGGGGCATATTAATTCTGACTTATTTAATTTATCACGATAGCCTCTAATTCCATCCATGTTGCAGAAAATGATTTCATCTTTTCTTATAGTGCATAGTATTGCATTAATATATATATATATATATATCACAATTTCTTGAAACACTCAATAGTTCTTGGACACTTGGGTTCTTTCCATATCTTGAATATTTTGCAAAGTGTTTTAGGAAGCATAGTGAGTGTAGATACCAATAAGTGGTAGGGCCTTGCATATGGCTGACTTAGGTTCAATCCATGGCATCCCATATAGTCTGCTGAGTCCACCAGGAGTGATCTTTGAGTGCAGAGTCAAGAGTCAGCCCTGGATACTGCCATGTGACCTCCCAAAGCCCTAAAATAAAGTTTACAAAAGTAGGGGATAATAAGCTCTAATTTGAACAAACACTATGCTAGATTATTACAAAAAACGGGTTGATTCAATTATTTTCTGCACTCCTGATGTTTACAGACCAACAAAATCAAATTTCTTTCCCATTCTATGATTTAAATTTTTAAGAAGAGAGGCTAATTTTTTTGAAAGGGGATACAAATAAATAAGATTTCTGTTTTTATATATGGTAAAGATTTAAAAATAGAGAAAATAAAACATGGTACTATTGACCTGAGAAACATAGGGTGGGTGATGTATAATACTAAATATAATTTATAATTCAAAAATTAGTATTATCAGGGTTGTATGTTCTATTCTATTTTGAGAAATCCCTATATTGTTTTCCAGTGCTGAAAAGTGTTAACAATTAAAGACAAAACCTAACAGGTACCTATATTAATTTTTCTTCATCCTTCTCTTGTTTAATTTTGGGCCACAACTGGTGATGCTCAGCGGTTACTCCAGGCTCTGCAGTAAGGAATTACTTCTCACAGTGCTCATGGGACTAAAAGTGAAATCAGGGATCGAACTCAGGCTGGCCCCATACAAAGCAAACACCCAACCCACTGTACTATTGCTATGGCCCTTGTTTTGGAGTTCTTTATCTTGGTTAATAGCAAATATACCCATCCAACTGACTAAGTTAAAGTTCTCAGCGTTAAAATAGACTGAATTTCAGATTCCATTTCTTAGTGTTCCAATATCTAATGTTTGTCATTATTCAGTTATTATTATTATTGTTATTATTTATTCAGTCCATTATTTCTCAGTTACTGGATTCTCTTATAATGACTACTTGTGTCCTGCTAATTTGTATTTTTTTCCTAGTCCACTAACTTTCTCTTGTTATAATGTTTTCTTAATTTGTGCCACCAGGACTTCAAAATGTCTTCCAAGATGACAAAATAGATCGAGAACAGAGATGGAGGTGGACACTTTGCTTTGAATTCTAGTTTGTTTAGTTACGATGACTGAAGCTTTAAGCTCCACTGCCAGTAAATTGAGTCAACACTAGATCGCACTTTCTATGGGATAAGCACGTATTAAATAAAGTATATAATTTACAAAAGTCATTGGAAGAAATTCCAGGACATGAATGGTCAGTAAATATAAAATGATGTGATTTTTCTAATTCATTAATTTGTATACCATATAGATTAATATCACTCATCTTAATATTAAAATTTTGATTTTTGGACCTCACAGGAAGCATACTCCAGGAAGTACTTAGGAAATCATATGTTATGTCAGGGATTAAAATGGAGGTTGAAAGGAAGAAAGACAGAGACAGACAGAGAAACAGAAGACATACAGAGAAGAGAGAGATAGAAAGAGAGAAGAAAAATGTCTGCTACAAAGGTAGGCAGAAGAGAGAAGGGAAACTGGGAACATTGTTGATGGAAAATGTACACTGGTGAAGGATGTTGTACACTTTATTACTGAAACTTATTTATGAAAAACTTTGTAACTTTGGAAGAAAACAACAACTAGGGCTGGAGAGATGGCATGGAGGTGGGCCATTTATGCACACCTTCTATACCTTGTATGCACAAGCATGGTGGTTGAAATCCCGGCATCTCATATGGTCCCCGAGCCTGCAAGGAGTGATTTCTGAGCGCTGCTGGGTGTGACCCAAAAACCAAAGCAACAACAACAGCAACAACAACAACAACAACAATTGTATTATAACCAACCTTGTAATTCCTGATGTCTAAAGTAATAAGAAAATAAAACAAAAGACAAAAATAAAATGGATTTAACCATGTACAGGTCAAGTGCCTTACTCTGTGTTATGTCTTTGCTTTTGTCATTCTTCTAATCATAAAAACTTTTGTTTTTATAATATAATGTATGACTTTTTACTTATATAAATTGTGATATAAAGAGGTAGTGGTGTAAATATGCATATATACACACACACTATGTTTGTGATCATAAATGGTTGATTCATTAAGAATAAGAAAGATGGGGCCCGGGAGATAGCATGGAGGTAAGGTGTTTGCCTTTCATGCAAAAGGTCATTGGTTCGAATCCCGGTGCCCCATATGGTTCCTGTGCCTGCCAGGAGCAATTTCTGAGCATGGAGCCAAGAGTAACCCCTGAGCACTGCCGGGTGTGAACCAAAAAAAAAAAAAAAAAAAAAAAAAAAAAAAAAAAAAAAAAAAAAAAAAAAAAAAAGAGTAAAAAAGATTAAGACTACTTTCCCCTATTCCCCCTAAGTCAGGAAAGGCTTATATGAAGGTAAGATTAAGAGACTGGAAAATTTTTAAATTTTAGACCATTTAAATAAAATTCTAGTAATATATTGAAATCATATTTTAGAAATATACCTCAAACATGAAAAATAAAGTGGATGAGACCCTACGGCTAAGATGTCTCAGGAGCACTGAGTGGAAATAAAAACTGGTCAATTCTAAATATCCAAACCAAAGTCAAGGATAATGGAATCAACAAACCCAAACTACAACAAGCTATGCAGAAAAGGAACCTGTCACACTAGCAGTCAGGGCGCTAAAGGTGGTGGTATGCGATGCATGCTGGGAACTATGGTAGAGGGAGGTCAACACTGGTGGTGGGAATAGCCCTAATTCATTAAAACTTTATACCTTAAATACTACTGTGAAGACTCGTAATTCGCATTAGTCTCAATACAAATAAAAAAAAAAATGAATCATATCTCAAACATAAAAGATTTGTATTATCAATTTTTAAAGAGACCTAGAGGAAAACAAGAAAAAAACACATATAGTTCAAATGTCTTACTGTCCTCTAGTGGCTTTAAATAGCATATATGTATATGGAGTATGTGTCATAATTTAGAACAGAAAACAGCATTAGAATAAAAAAATTTCCATGTGTCCCATATTAGCTGAATTATGCATTTTTTCTGATTTTCAAGAGATCTCATTGCTTGCTTAACTATGTATTTTCTACTTTATTATCTGTTCTGCATATATGAAATAATCACATTGCATTCATCATCAAAGAATTAAGACACCATTGCCCCACCCAACCTCCTACTCTTCTCCACACATATTTTTCCATCTACTCTCTCCTCCCTTCTGGTAACTTCACTTCTACACTCCTATTCCATGGATTCAGTTTTCTTCAATCTTGTCATTTTCTTAGTTTGTTTCTCTATTTATCAGCTACCATTGGGATCTTATGGTATTTGCCTACCTCCGTTAATTTATTTAATTGCATAAAATAGTTCCTCCAGTTGCATTCAGGCAGTTTTAGCATTTCAAGGAAATGCAAATAAAAATTAAAGATATCACTTCACACTTGTGAGAGAAGACAAAGGTAAAAAGTAAGAAAAAAAAGTGTTGGTTAGCTGTAGAGATAAAGGAACTTGGGACTGAGCGATAGCACAGTGGGTAGGGAATGGTTGTCTTGGAAAAGGCCCACTGTAGTTTGATCTCTGACATCCCATTAAGTCCTTCTGAACACCACGAGGGTGTGTCCCCAAAATGTCAGTGTGTGTCCACAAGCAAAAAAATAAAAAAAAAAGAAGGAAAGAAAAGGAACTCTCATTTACTGTTAGTGAAAAAGTAAATAGTTTAAGCCTCTATGCAAAATGATATGAAAGTTTGTCATAACATAAAAATATATCTATAATATATCATAACAATTTAATTCCTAGGTATATAGTCAAAGAACTCAAAATCATTAATGTTTTAATGTTTTCTCAGAGGTCCCTTAAAATCAATAATGGCATGTCACAACTATGTTCATTGCGACATTATTATAATAGTCAAGATATGGAAGCAACTCATATCTGATGATGTTTGAAACTATTCAAGGGGACGAAACAAAATTCTTCATTTTATTGTTGATGACAAATTATTTTGCTATCATGTTTTTTAAATATGATTATAAAATTACGAAATTTTTTCAGCAAACTGGAATAAAAATTTTAATAACTGAAAATATACTGAAGATAAATAAACTTGAGTATTGGACAACAAATAACATTAATATAATGGACACTTGTCTTTTGGCTAAGTCTGGAAGTTTTTTCAAGATTTTTATACATGTTTTGTTTATGACATTTATTTTGCCTATAAAGATATATGACACAAGTAAAAAATTACATGATTTTAATTTTGGTAAACCTAGGAAACTTATTTTTATAACCTGTTTTTCATTTTCATGGTCTTTAATTGTTGAGAAGACATTGTTTATATCTCATTATTCTATGAATCTTGTTATGTTTTGAAAACTGTTGCAGTTAATGAGGCACTTTATGGACCAATAAAACTATAAAATTAATCTTCAAACAAATGCTTGCTGTGGATTATGAGTGTTTCTAAAGATGATATGGGAAAAAGCTGATATTAATGCTCAAAAGATGAAAAATCTTAATTAGAAATAAGTCTCTATCAATGTCAAAAGAGTTCCAAATTCTAATTTTTGAAGCATTATCACTTTACCCTCTTCATATTTCAAGTGGCAGAAAAAATCAGAAATGAGGTCATATATTGAAGGTGTCAGAAATAATAGTGAGACCAAAAGTAGAATCAGGTCTAAATACTTTGAAACCAGTATATTTTAACTAAGCTGCTTGTGTTTGTAGATATTTACTAATATGATAAAGTACATAGACAGTAGTAAAGAGAAGTGGAACTGGAAATTATTTTTGTTTCTATACTGAAATTTAATGAATATGATGCAATTTTAAATTTATTTAAATGACTATATATATATTTAGAAAGTATTATTTTTCCATTTATCAAACAATAACTTCGATTGATCAACTAGACATGAACTACATTATTTGCCATTATCAATCATTTATCTATACAACAATTTTCAACATAAAAATCTGCGTTCTAGATTAGTTGGAAAATATTTTTGACTATTATTTAGCATTAATTATAAATATGGACCTTCTATCCTCAGCTTCTGTTACCGTGATGGAGAGGTTATCTATTTTGTCATTCAATTTGTTTACTGAGTTTTTCAGACCTGTTATTTGACCTTTTATTTCAGTTTGGAGTTTTTTGATTTCTGTCTTCATATTATCTTGGTTCTTATTAGTGTTCTCTTCAACTCGATCCATGCTTTCTTTGAGTTCTGTGAGCATCCTCCATATTTCTTCTCTGAACTTCATATCTGAGAGACTTAGTTGATTGGCCGTTTTCTGGTCATCAGAGTTGCCATCTTCGTTCTCTAAGCCTGGTGCTGGCCTGCATTGTTTCCCCATTGTCACATTTGTATTGTAGGGTTTTCTACGTGTTGTGGTGGTATTCATTGGCAATATGAAGTGCTCGGCCACTCTCCTCTGGTTCCACCCTTTCTGGGTGGGTTGACTCTCCTCCAAGGAAGGGGAGCCCGCTGTGGATGAAGCCTCACACAGGATCAAATCTTAGGCCAGATCACGCAGCAGAGAAGACAATCCTAAGAGCAATGCTGGGCTTCAGAGATCTAGCACAGTTTCTAGTGTGATTGTTTTTTTTTTTTCTTCTGCATGTTGCAGTGATGTTCTTTCATTAGAAAGAGCCCACGGCCACGAAGTGAAGCAGAGTTCTTCTGGAGCCTCTAAGAGAGTGATTTTGCTGGACCCTTTTCAGCCCACTCACGAGAGGTTCAGGAGACAGGACAGTAGAAAAACATGCACAGGCAACACTCACAGTACATGGATGTACATGGAATCTATTATGCTGAGTGAAATAAGTCAGAGAGAGAGAGAAAAAGAGAGAGAGAGTAGTGAGAGAGAGATGCAGAATGGTCTCACTCATCTATGGGTTTAAAAAAATGAAAGTCATTCTTGTAATAATTTTCAGAGACAAAAGGGAGGAGGACTGGAAGTTACAGCCCACTCCATGAGCCTCACCACAAAGAGTGATGAGTTTAGTTAAAGAAATAACTACATTGCGAACCATCCTAACAATGAGAATGTATGAGGGAAATAGAAAGCCTGTCTAGAGTACAGATGGAGGCAGTATGGGGAGGAGGGATATTTGGGACATTGGTGGTGGGAATGTTGCACTGGTGATGAAGAGTGTCATCTCATATGACTGAAACCCAACCACAATCATCTTTGTAACCAAGGTGTTTAAATAAAAAACATTATTTAAAAAATAAATCATGATAAAAATAAAATAATTAAATAAAATAGGCCTTCCCCCAAATATGGACCTTCTCTATGTCTCATAACTAAATACCAGTATATTCTTAGTTTGTTCCTTAGAAGCAAAGCATCTATCATCACATATAAACTATGATGATTGTACAGTTTTATCTAGATTTCTTGTTAGAGACCCATGCATTTCAGTGCTTTCTAAAACACCCATAATTTAGTTTCCTTTCCTTTCTCTATTATTTTATATAATTTATTTTGCTCTGATGTTGAAATTAATATTTTTTGAGCTTAATGTGTGATGTTTTCTGGAATGTTAAGATAGAAATTGAGGCTATTTGTTTGAATCTTTTATGTTTTCTTATCTATGCATTCAGTGCTATCAATAGCTATGTGACATGGTAAATTTCTGTAGCTATTTTATTCTTTGGATAATGCAACACAGCTTTATTTCATGTTGCTAGAAAAAATTTTAGTGTAGAAATAATTTTGTCCAACTATTGAGGCAAAAAACATTAAAGTCATTCCTAAACGTTAAGAACTATGATGAGTTCCAATTTTATCAGTGAGAATATAAATTCATTCCAATATTGCTTGAGAAAAATACTTGCCAATAGTTTTATGCTATTTCAATACTTATTTATTCAGTCATAGGTACTTTCCACACACACATGTAATAATCATTACCATGATAAAACCTTGATGCTAAAGTTTCTTCTGCAACTTTTCTGTACAGCTTTCTTTTACATTTTAATTTTGCTCAAATTAAAATGGAGAAATTTTATGAAATTTTAAAATAAAACATATAAAGAAAATATATTGCATTTCACCTGAATATAATATGTAAATCATAGTTATTTAATAGCTATATGATATATATAGACACATTGATAAACACATGGTCTGATTTTTCTCTATTCAGTTGAATTTTTTCCACCAATATGATTATATATCCTACCTACTCTGGTTGTCTAAAGAGAAACAAGTTAATTTCACAGAAAAGATTTAATGTAGAGAAAATATAATTTTGCTTTATGTTAAAGAATAAGGAGTTGGGGTCCAGGAGATAGCATGGAGGTAAGGCGTTTACCTTTCATGCAAAAGGTCATTGGTTCGAATCCCGGTGCCCCATATGGTCCCCTGTACCTGCCAGGAGCAATTTCTGAGCATGGAGCCAGGAGTAACCCCTGAGCACTGCCGGGTGTGACTCCCCCCCAAAAAAAACAAAGAATAAGGAGTTTAGATTACATTATAAAATCAGTAATTTCTGGTATAAGGATCATGTTAAATTTGATACGGAAGATTTTGTGGTTTATGCAATATGATGTTTTCACAAAAATATGAAAATGAAGCATTTTTTCATGTACCTTTTGGCCATTTGTATTTCTTTTTTATTAAAGTGTCTGTCCATTTCTTCTCCCCATTTTTTGATGGGATTAGATGTTTTTTCCTTGTAAAGTTCTGTCAGTGCCCTGTATATTTTGAATATTAGCTCCTTATCTGATAAGTATTGGGTGAGTAGTTTCTTCACAAGGTGGGTGGCCCTTGTATACTGGGTACTATTTTCTTTTTTTGAGATTGAGAAGCTTAATGTATTCCCATCTGTTTATCTCTGCTTTCACTTGTTTGGAAAGTGCTGTTTCCTCCTTGAAGATGGCTTTAGTCTCAATGTCATGGAATGTTTTACCTATGTGTTGTTCTATATACCTTATGGTATCAGGTCTGATATCAAAGTCTTTAATCCATTTGGATTTTACCTTCATACATGATATTAGCTTGGGGTCTATGTTCGCTTTTTTGCAAGTGGTTAACTAGTTCTGCCAACACCACTTGTTGAAGAGGTTTTCCCTTCTCCACTTAGGGTTTCTTGCTCTGTCAAAAATTAGGTTATTGTATATCTGGGGAACGTTCTCTGAGTACTCAAGCCTATTCCACTGATCTGAGAGTCTGCCTTTATTCCAGTACCATGCTGTTTTGAAAACTATTGCTTTGTAATATAGTTTAAAGTTGGGGAAAGTAATGCCTCCATATTCCTTTTTTCTTGGAGTGCTCTAACTATTCGAGGGTGTACATTATTCCAAATGAATTTCAAAAGTGTTTGATCCACTTCTTTGAAGAATGTCACGGGCATCTTTAGAAGGATTGCATTAAATCTGTACAATGCTTTAGGGAGTATTGTCATTTTAATGATGTTAATCCTGCCAGTCCATGAGCAGGGTATGTGTTTCCATTTTTTGTGTCCTCTCTTATTTATTAGAGCAGGGCTTTATAGTTTTCTTTGTATAGGTCCTTCTTGTCTTTGGTCAAGTTGACTCCAAGATATTTGAGTTTGTGTGGCACTAATGTGAATAGAATTGCTTTCTTAACATCCATCTCTTCCCTATTATTACTGGTGTAAAAAAAGGCCATTGATTTCTGTGTGTTAATTTTGTAGCCTTGTTATATGAATCTATTGTTTCTAGAAGCTTTTTGTTAGAGTCATCAGGGTTTTCTAAGTAGAGTATTCTGTCATCTGCAAATAGTGAGAGCTTGACTTCTTCCTTTCCTATCTGAATTCCCTTGATATTATTTTCTTGCCTAATCACTATAGGAATTACTTCCAGTACTATGTTGAAGAGGAATGGTGAGAGAGGACAGCCTTGTCTTATACCAGAATTTAGAGGAAAAGATTTTAGTTTTTCTTCATTGAGGATAATATTTGCCATTGGCTTGTGGTAGATGGCCTTAACTATATTGAGAAAGGTTCATTTCATTCCCATATTGCTGAATGTTTTTTTTTTATCAAAATGAGTGATGCTCCACATCACTAATAATCAGGGAGATGCAAATCAAAACAAATATGAGATACCATCTCACACCACGAGATTGGCATTCACAAAGAATGAGAACAATCAGTGCTTGTGGGAATGTGGAGAGAAAGGAACTCTTATCCACTGCTGGTGGGAATGCCATCTAGTCCAACCTTTATGGAAAGCAATATGGAGATTCCTCCAAAAACTGAAAATTGAGCTCCCATTCGACCCAGCTATTTCACTCCTAGGGGTATACCCTAGGAACACAATAATACAATATAAAAATCACTACCTCACACCTATATTTATTGAAGCACTATTAACAATAGCCAGGCTCTGGAAACAACCAAGATGCCCTTCAACAGATGAATAGCTAAAGAAACTGTGGTACATATGCACAATGGAATATTATGCAGCCATCAGGAGAGATGAAGTCATAAAATTTTCCTATACATGGATGTACATGGAATCTATCATGCTGAGTGAAATAAGTCAGAGGGAGAGAGATAGACGCAGAATAGACTCACTCATCTGTAGGTTTTAAGAAAAATAAAAGTCATTTTTGCTGCCAGTGCTCCTCACGAATGTAGCAACTTGGAAGACAATGTGCACACCTCGGGACTTTGTGGGAGAGATACTTTTGTTTCTCTGCCTGCCTGCGGCTGCCTACATGCATGTGCCTATACAAATGTGTCTCGTGGCTAAGGTTAACATCTCAACATATTAAAGTTCTCTTTTTTTTTACCATAGGAAATAAAAGTCATTTTTGCAACAATCCTCAGAGACAAAGAGAGTAGGGCTGGAAGGTGCAGCTCACTTCATGAAGCTCACCACAAAGAGTGGTGAGTGGAGTTATAGAAATAACTGTACTGAGAACTATCATAACCATGTGAATGAATGAGGGAAGTAGAAAGCCTGTCGAGAGTACAGTTGAGGGTGGGGTGGGGTTGAGGGAGATTTGGGACATTGGTGGTGGGAATGTTGCACTGGTGAAGGGAGTTCTTTACATGACTGAAATCTAACCACAATCATGTTTGTAATCAAGGTGTTTAAATAAAGATATTAGTAAAAATATGAGAATGGGAGATGATACTGATGGTGGCCTAAAACACAATGCAGAAAATGTTTCTGCACTCCCATGTTCATTGCAACACTATTCACAATAGCTAGAATCTATAAACAACCCAAAGATGAGTGTATAAAGACACTATGGTACATTTACACAGCGGAATACTATGCAGCTGTTAGGAAAAAATAAGGTCTCAAAATTTGCTTATACATGGATAGACATGCAGTGTATCATTCTGAGTAAAATGATTCAGAGGAAGAGAGACATATATAGAATTTCTGTACTCTTTTTTGAGATATTATAAAGAAACTAATGCCATAGCATGGGAATAATACACAGAAATAGTAAAAATGATGAGTGGAAGTGCATTTAAGATAGATGAAAATAATTGCTGGAAATGTTCTCTCTAGACAAAAAAATGAGAATTGAAAGGAAGGAAAGTGATATGCATGATACCCCTTCAGTAACAATATTCCAATCTATGGTGCCGAAAGAGACAGAGAGAGAGAGAGAGAGAGAGAGAGAGAGAGAGAGAGAGAGAGAGAGTTTTGTTTCTTTCCCCCCCCTACACACCTGTTCTTCTGTGCCTGGGTTGGTTTTTCTCCAGATCTATTCCTCCCCATCTTGCTACCAAGCAAGCCACAAGTGTGGCTTAAAGTTCCCTGAACTTTTAAGAAATGTTTATGACTTAAACCAATTACAAATATGCTTGTAATCATGGGGCTTAAATAAAGATTTTATAAACTTTAAAAAAAAGAAATGACATGTAATTTGAAAAAAATGTTGATATTACTTAAATTACCTTCTTTAGTTATATCTAGCTAGGTGTTAATCCAGGTTGATGGAGTAAGTCCTGGTCAGAAATTGGACCATAGCTGAAGCACAGAAAATAATCCACTTTTGCATAAGATTTTTGTGGTTCTACCTTGCACTCTGCAACTTCATCTCTGAGTGTTTCCTACACTCTCGTCGTATATTATCTCTTCCTACTGTTTAGTCATGACAACAGTCGGCAATCTTTGTTTTTCTTCATTTCTTGCTTTCATAATTCTGTGCATTTCTTTATTTTACAAATGTTTGTGTTAATTCCCACCCAAATCAGATGTTCATTCACATACTCAGTTTTCTTCTACATTTATTTGTTTTCCTAAGATTGCATAGTGAAATAAAAGCAGGCAGGTTATATTAATAGTGTAAAAATGTCATATTCTTATGTGCAGTAAGTAGATGCATAATAAGAGGCCATTTAATTATTGAAAGCATCTGACACAAGAATGGCTTTTTCTACCTGAAGGAGTTTGAAGGTGATTGGAGTGCTTCTAGTTAGTTATCAAGTTTTTTTCTTCAAACTAGCAGTCTTTGAGAATTTTACCAGAGCTCCAAACTGGGACTCTATTTTGGCAAGTCCCGCTAGTGAAAAATGAGCCTTTGATGTTTGTTACTATGATGGAGGTAGATCTCTCTTCATTTCTGAAATAATGTTAAAGATAATTATTTATTTTAAGCAAATTTATAGAAGCCAAATAAGGGTAACATATGCCCTAAGCCAAATTGAGATTCATTTAATGGTTCTACTTAAAGAATGCTGGAGGCTAACATCCAGAAAGGAGTTTGTCACTGACTTTCTATAGGAAAAATTAATTTTAGCATGTAAGATCTGTATCTAAGAGAACAGAAAGAAAGAAAGAAAAAAAGACATCCAGACTAGATAAATTTATCTATGGTATTCACATTTTTGATAATTCTGAAAATAAAAAAAAGCTTCACAGAGATAGTTGTAGCAAAAAATGCTTTAAAAACAAAAGCAGATAAAAATAATGTAACAGTTTTTTATTTCCGTGGTCTATGGCTTTACTAGTAAACTAGAAAAACTGCTGTAAGCTAGATACATGCATAGTGAAAATTTCCATTCCTTAGAGACTCTACACTTTACTGATGAAATGCGTGGATTTCTGCTGTTTCTGAATGCCATAAAGGCAACATGAAAGTGAAGAAAAGAGTATTCTGAATATCACTGGAAGGACATCAGACTTAGTCACAATTAGGCATCATTTAGGGACCATATGTTCATCATATGAGAAAACTAAGAATTTAGACAAAAAATAAAATTGATTCTATTAATTAATTTGTGAGAAGAAACCATGGCTGAACATAACAGTGACCCAAGTTAATAAGACAGAAAAAAAACACAAATAAGATAAAAGATTATATTTGGTTTAAATTTAGAAAAATGTTGAACTATAGTGATAGTACAGGGGAGGATAATGCATTTACCTTTCACACTGTCAAATTGGTTCCATCCCAGCACCCCATACGTTCCCTGAGCCAATGAGGAGTAATTCCTAAGTGCAGAATCAGGAATAACCCCAAAGCACCACTGAGTTGGCCCCCAAATAGAAAAACAAACAAAAAATGTTAGAAAAGTTCTTTAGTTAATTTTTAAGGTGTATTTTGTAATACTTATTTCAAGTATTATGCCACTTATAATGACTTGTCCTTTGATTCTTTGTGTATGATGTCCTTACATGCGTAGTAGTCATTCTTTTGAATGTGATATGTTTTATTGGCATTTGTTTCCTTCCTTAAAAAGTATGCCCTGTCATTGTAAAATCATAGTATAGCAATGTTAAACCTCGGAGGAACCATGTGACCTAATATGC
>PVKC010020355.1:0-18661 GCA_004027635.1 Crocidura indochinensis
GCCCGGCCCCAGAACAGTGGTTCTAGCACTGATATGCAGTCTCCAGAAGAGAAATTGGGCTCACTCCATTGTTGCAGTGAATGCAACAGGGACCCTCGGGAATGTTGTGTGCATGTTTAAATGAGGTTTCATAGAAAAACTGTCTGACAATAAGATCTGTGCCCAACATGGGGGTTCTGTGTGTAGGACGTATCAGCTTCTGGTTGTGGATGTGCTCTGGCAGCTGTTGGATCCCTAACTTTCACAGTACCTAAGGACCCTCCTGATTCTCTCCCTACTACCAGCCGACATTGATCTTCGGGATCTGGGTCTGTCTCTCCCAGAACCTCATCAAGGCCAAGCCAGGGCCTGCCTGCAGCTGACCTCTAGTACTTAGGACAGGGGCAAAGGCCAGCTGAATGTTGGATGCTGGACACAAACACAAGCCCAGATTCAGATTCAGGGACTCATAAAACCCAACAAAGCTATGAAATGGAATATTTGAGTTGGGGTGAAGTTGGAGGCGGGGCTTCATTCCCTGCTTTAATATGTTCCCAAGGAAGAGTGACATGCATTGAACGGAACAATTAGCTAGAAAACATTCATTCCAGTCAATTTGCAAATGTGAGTCCCTTTGATGAAACTGTTTCCTTTTTGTTATTTTTTGTTATTTGGGGGGGGGGTCACACCCAGTATCGCTCAGGAATTACTCCTGCTCCACGCTCAGAAATCGCTCCTGGCAGGCTCGGGGGACCATATAGGATACCAGGATTCAAACCAATGACCTTCTGCATGAAAGGCAAATGCCTTACCTCCATGCTATCTCTCCAGCCCCTCCTTTTTCTAATTATTTGGGATAACTGAGGATCAGCTACTACTATCTGTTGGAACTGCCCAGAGTGGGATGTGAGCATTGGCTGTGCCAGTGGTGGGAGGGTGATAGAAGGGGGTAATAGAGGTGCTCTGTTTGACCTCAGACTGAAATAAGTTATAGAGTGATGTGTGCATACTATCAGGTGCAGAATGGCCTGAGGTTGTGGAATAAAATACTTGTTCATGGAAAAGAAATTGGAACCAATATCTTTCAGTAGTAATATTCAGTAAGATTATAATTATTTTGGGCCGGGTGGTGGTGCTGGAGGTAAGGTGCCTGCCTTGCCCATGCTAGCCTAGGACGGACCGAGGTTCGATCCCCAGTTTCCCATATGGTCCCCCAAGCCAGGAGCGACTTCTGAGCCCATAGCCAGGAGTAACCCCTGAGCGTCACCAGGTGTGGCCCAAACAACAACAACAACAACAACAACAACAAAGATTATAATTATTTGATTTTCTTTCTCTTATTCTCCTTCCTGATAACCTAACTGCCTAACTCTTCTACTATGGGCCAGTCTTGTTTAATTTTTTTAAAGCTGAAAATGTATGCTTTCTTTCTAGCCAAAGAGCATGGAGGGAAAAAGGATAGCTCAAGTTGAGAGAAGAGTTTTCCAAGTGTACTCATGGAAACCCATTATGTGTGCATGCCCAGAGTATGAGTGAAAGCAACACTAAGATTATCTAATAGGATTATAGTTAGCCTTGCCGTGGGTCAGTGTCACTCTGTCAACGGAGCTGGAAGGAGGGTGGGGAGGAGGACGCCTCACTGCCTGTCCTCTCACCCTCATAAGAGGCTCTCCTGATCTTAGATGTGCTCCCTTCTATTTGGTTCAAAGTCAAGGAGAAAGCCAAATCCATCCAGCAGGCTGGCCTTGCTTTCCCTGCCACAGACTAGGACCTAGTGCCGAACTTTCCCTCCAGGCTAGCCCTCCCCACAGACTCTGTCTCCAGTTGCATTTTGGCTTTGGGATGTATAAGTGGAGTCCCAGCTCTGTGGTAAATGAAACAGCTCTGTCTACTCATTCATTCCCCGATATTCCCCGTGGAAGAGCCCAGGAGAGAGGCAGCTCCCAGGTTTAGGGCAGGAAATGAGGCATTGGGGCCTGGCTCAACCCTTCACTCTAGTCTGCTCACTTATCTGTGAAATGAAGGGTGGTTGGCCCATGAAAATCCTCTTCCACTTCTGAGATCTTAGGGTCACTGGCTCTCTAGATTCTGTGGTCTTGTCCTTGATGCGAGTCACTGTACCACTGGGATGGATTTCACATCTGGGTTCAGAATGTGAACTCTCAAGTGGCAGGAATAGTTTGGGAACCCTTCCCACACTATCTCTTAAGGTGCTGGAAACAGGAACTGATATCCACAGGGAGAATGGAAATTATGCAAGTCACAGGGCATCATTTACTGGAGTGGGGTATGTACTTCTCCCTCCCAATCTTCCCTGTTTACAGAGTGGGGTATATACCTCTCCTTCCCCAACTCTCTGATGGAGGTGCAGGGTAAGGGACCCATGAGGACATAAAGCATACAAAATAGAAGTTTCTGGGTATCAGGGCACAGCCAACCTCAAGCCATCCCCCAAACCCTCTGACCTCACCAGTGTCACTGACCAAACACTGAACTCACAGCCTTTGGAACTCAGGTTGCAGGAACCCCGAGGACTTGCATAAAGGACAACTTTATGGTAGAAATGGTGAACTGGATCATAAATACAAGTCACAGGCAGGAACAGAGTAAGCCAATGTCACAGAAGATTCGTGGCAGGGTTGTATCCATGGAAAGTCCAAATGCTGACTAAGCTACCAACAGCCCTTCTTTCTGGAATCTTCCAGGATGGAGAAATAAGTAGCATGAAATGTGCCAATTCAACCATTCCTAAATATACAAGTTAGTGGCAATACGAACAGCCCCAATACTGTAAAGTTATCATCACTACCTACCTCTATTTCTCATACAGAAACTGTATCCCTTAATGAGCAGCTCTCATTCCCCACTCCACTCATCCAAGGTAACCCCTAATTTTTTCTCTCTCTCTCTCTCTGTGAATTTGTCTTTCACAGCTATTTCCTATTAGTAAGATCAGACTCTGCTCAGTGTACTGATTCTTCCACTGAGCGCACATTAGAGCTGCATTATTCTTTATAGCTGAATAATATCTATTTTATTACTATATAAATAATAATATGTAATCTTAATAGCACAGAGAACAATTCAATGATCGTACATACACGTAGCTTTGTTTCTGGGTTCATCTGTCAATGAGTAATGTTACAAGCCTCCTTTGGGCTTTTAGAAGTGAAGCCACCAATGAGAATGAGCCTTTGCTTTCATTTCTGCAGGGGATGGATCTAGGAATGTCATGCGCCATTTCTGTTTCGACTTTTGGAGGCTCCATCAACCCCCCTTTTTTTAGAGACTCACAGAACTGACTCTGGGAAGAGAAGGAAATGTTCTGCTAGAAATGAGTCCATTGATAATTTCTAGCAGAATGAGGGGGAAGAGAGAGCATGGAGCTTGAATGTTTTCCTACTTCTTAATTTGTGGGCTAGAGAGACAGCTCAATGGAAACAGCACATACATTACATGCAGGAGATACAAGTTCAAGTCCCAGCATCTCAATAGTAGTCCTTGAGCACCACAGGGTGTGGCCCCCCCACCCAAAATCCAAACATGACCTTCTTGGCTGACACACAATGTAATCTCAGTATGTTCCAGGCACTATTATAGGCTAAGATGGGAACTGGTGGGGGCACTGAGAAAAAAAAACCACTGCCCTCCCTCCTACAGAGTCCTCCATCATGGAACCCACACTCCTGGCTGCCCCTTCCTCTCCCCGACGTATACCTCCTTAATCAGACCAAGATTAAGAATCACTTGCTCTGAGAACACAGTTGGGGACTAGCTTCTGGCACTTTTCAGTACTGCTGAAATGCCCCCCAAACCCATTCCAGGGACATCTCTACTAAGCCCTCCTAGTTAGCTCTCCCAGGAGTCTCAATTCTTAACTGAGAGCATGGGGTTGCATCACACACTGTTCATCAAACTCTTCTCTCTCTCTCTCTCTCCAAGAAAGGTGAGGAATGGGGTATCCCATTCACCAAGGGTCAAGGTCAACATGTCAGCTCCCTAACTCCTCTGCCTCTCCCATGGCACTTGTGTGCCTAGTGTGACCTGAGAAATATTTTGTGTTAACTTCTGCAAAGGGTTGGAGAGAGTGAGAACTGCGACCCTCACCAGCTGCCTCCATATTTCTTGAGGACTCATCCCTGTAGAAATAACAGCAGAGGCAATTTCTAGGAAAATAGACTGTCAACAGACCAGTACTCCAGCCACGAAGTAACAAGATTACTCAACTCGTTTCATGACTCTACCCTTAGGATGTGCAATGCTGATGCTTCCACAACAGACCCTGGTGGAGTTGAGGCTAGGCAGGCTTATAGCCAAGGTCGGTACCTGAAAGGGAACAGATGGGGATGACTAACCCAGGGCCAGTAGGCAAGAGAACAGGCCAGTCCAGGGCAGTTCCAAGAGGAACCACTTAACCTCTCTATCCCTAAGTTTGCGCCTCACTGGGAGATAGTGACCACCACTCTCCAAGTCTGAAGCTCATTAAAGGTTTTAGCAGAAGATTCTTGGGTTCAGATCTTAGCTTGACAATTTATACCAGGTGACCCCAGGCTAGAAACTTGAGCTCTCTGAGCTCATTTTCTCAACTCTCAAGTGGAAATCATCCAGAGACGCACCAGAGGTTGCGAAGGTTCAATAAATGAACAGAAACAGAGAACTTGAGACAGCACACGCCCGGTATCAAAGCTCCCATTGCCGCAAGGGAATCAGCATGTTTCGCCTATTGGAACAAGGATCGGTGTTTGCAGCCTGGAAGGAGTCGAATGAGTTGTCCGAGTGGAATGTATCTTCAGAACAACCCAGCACGATGCTTTCCAAAAAAACAGCCCCAAGTGCCAGAAGATAAGGGATGGAGAAGAGCCATTTCACTGCACTTTGGTTTGCCAACCAGAGCGATACTCTAACTTTTGCAAAATTAAGTGGTAGACCAGAGTGATAGTATAGCATGAAGGATATTTACCTTGTACTCGGCCAAGGTTCAATTTCTGACAGCCCACAGAGTCCCCTAAGCCAGCCAGGAGTAATTCCTGAATGCAGAGCCAGGAGTAAGCCCTGAGCATCATCGGTGTGCTCCTTCCCTACCCCTGAAAATAAAGTGAAATGGTTGAATTATAGAAAAGGAGGGAACTTCACCATTTCCACTAGCAGTGAGTGATCTTGTTTTCTGTGGCCTTCTATCTGCCTTGCCATTGCCACTAATCAATCCCCCAGGGTGACTGTCGGCTCTGTCCCCTTTTATATCACTGAACAAGTCTCTTTCCTGAGGTTTCTGAAGGCTTTTCTTCCTTTGCAGGAGTAGGAGGTGGGTCACACCTGGAGGTGCTTAGGGCTTATTCCTGGTTCTGTTCACTCCTGGTAGTGCTGGTGTTTGAACCTCAGTTGGCTCTATGCAAGGCAAGAACCTTAGGCCTTGTACTATCTCCCTGGCATTTTTTTCTTTAATGCTCCCAAGCAGCACTCAGGGGGCTCATGTCTGGGGGTACTCGTGGCAGTACTTGGACACCCAGGCCAGCAGATCAGTGCCTGAACCCAGAGATGTGTGGCACTGCTTGGGTTAGTGGTACTGGGGGGTTGGAGGAGCTGGGACTGAAACTAGGATCCTTGTACATTTAGAACATGGTCTCCTGATCTCTGAGCTACATACCTGGCCCCTAGAAGCTTTTTATAGGATTAGCAATCTTACCTTGCCACATGTGTTCTAAAACATATGTGTATGTTTAAATCATTAAACTTTTAACAAGTTCATCAAGAGATCTAAATAAAATACTTAGTTCTTTCCTAGTCATTCTTACAGCACTTTCCCTTAGGAAAACAATAAGATTTTTGGAGAAGGAGATCATTTTAATATTGTATATATTAGGGAGGATTGGAAATTACTCAAACATACAGTTATTATGGTAGCATTCATAAGGATGAACAATACAGTATCATTAAAATGAAATTTCCTATAAATTATTAGGAAATGCTGAAAGCTAAACTACTCAGCGATAAAAACTGAGGTGAAGTAAAAAAAATACATCTGTTAAAACAGATTGCAAGGACATACACCAAATACAGTCAGCATATACCACTATTTATGTTAGAGATACACCAACATAAAACTCAGTGGAATTATTTCTCAGTGGTGGAATTATTTGCTTAAATTCTTGTACTCTTCTGTTTTTCCAGAATTTTTAGAATATGTGCACTGTTTTTATAACTTAAGATACTTAGTTTTACCTTGTCAGTATGCACAAATATGGTACATATCAGAAGCCAGACATCTTCATTTGTTTGATGCTGTCATCCCCATAGGAACACACCAATTTAGATGCCAATGTGTCGCTTAATTTTTAGAAACAAATGAAATAACAGAATGCAACGAGAGCTTACTAAACCTGCCAATGTCTTAATGACCTCATTGGAGATACAGTAATTTTCACAAATTTGCTTATGTACTTCATTTATAAAATTTTCTTTCTATTTCTCCTTTTTTTTTTTTTGCCATACCTGACCATGCTCAGAGGTTACTCCTGGCTGCTCCAGGCAGGCTGGGAGATCCATATGGAATGCTGGGGATTGAACCCAAGTCCACCCCAGATTGGTTGTGCGCAAGACAAACATCCTATCACTATGCTATCACCCCAGCCCCTCTTTCTATTTTTTTTTAAATAATTTTCCTCTCATTTATCTGGAAAAATGTATTACAGTCAACTATGTCAACTACATGATGCATGGTCTTTAAATAAAGTAAATTAAAATATTTTTAAAAAGATGATTGAGGGGAGATGGGGACTCTCCAGAGCATAAGCCCTGAGTTTGGGTGGGAACCCAGATTACTTGGGGTGACAGAGGAGAGGTGCAGAGATGGTCACCTCCAGGATGGAATCTGGAATCAGGTATAATAGGACAGAGTGTGGGGCTGGACTTGGGAGTTCAGCTGCAGGGAAAGAAGGTGAGCAAAGACAATCCAGAGCCACAAAAGATAGTCCAGAGCCTCACTTGTATTTTAGGCCCCCATATCCAATATGAACTCTCGGTCTTCCCTGGCTTATATGCAGAAGACGTTTGTAAGCATCTGGAAAGTTCTGAGTCTCAGAGTATTAACTCAGCAAAGCTCAGCATAGCTTCCTGGGTCAGATGAGCTGACCTAGTCATTTTTACATCACTTTCCCTTATGAAAATAATAAAATTTTTGAAGAAGGATGACCATTCTAATATTGTATATATTAGAGAGGATTAGAAAAGACTCAAATATATAATTATTATGGTAGCATGCATAAGAACCAACAATACAATGCATTAAAATGAGATTTCCTATGAATTGGGAGGTTCCAGGAGATCCTGTGGGCAATGTGGGGGTCCCCAAGACAGGCACAGCTCTCCAAAGCAGCCCCCTGTCCTAGAGTTCTCAGAGATGTCAAAGCCTCCCAGAGTTTTCTGAGAGGCTCCCATAGCTCTGTAAAGGGGTGCGAGGCAGAGAGAAGAGGACCCAACCATCTAGTGGCAAATTCCTACAGATTACATGAGCAATGTATCTGTGCCCCCTTTACCCCTGACAGCCAGTAGCCTCGGCCTTGCTCACCAGACATCATGATTCATCTATAACTACTTCCTCCTCTTCTGATCTCTTTGAAGACTGAACAGGCATTCAAGTAAAATACACACACACACACACAATATTTATACTACTACTTTAAAGGACATTTTAAAATGCACATGTTCCACCTCCCCTCCAAAACACACACTGTGCCTTTCCATGCATTCCCACATATATAAATGGGATTCTAGACTTAACCCTATGGGGAATTGGTGGGCAGTAAGTGATTCATCTCAGAACTTTGGATGGAACAAGAGTAGTTAGACAGTATGTCTGGGGACAGACAGAAGGAACAAGAGGGCAAACAGACTAGACTCCTACTGCCAGGGGAGGTGGGATTGAGTTCATAAAAGTTGGGTTTTGAGGGGAAGCTGAAGACTGTGAGGGTCTGGTGCCCAAAGGGGTACTGAGTAAGTTATCCTGGACTGTCCCTGAGGATGTTCTGGTCCTACTGAGAAGGGGCAGATTGGAGAATACAATTGAAGTTGACAAAAACCTGGGGCAAAGATACTGTGAAGCCTGGAGGCTCAAACACTTGGGGGAAGGTGTCAGCATCCTGCTGTAGGACAAACAGGACTAAAAGTCTTGGAGTCTGATTCTAATATCACTCCAGAGACCAGCAACAAGGCCAGCCCAGCCCAGTAGATGGCACAGTCCCAGTGGAGAATTCTTTTTTTTTTTTTCTTTTACATTGATTAGAGCTTCAGAACTTAAGTCTGTAAGGCAGTGTAATGTCGACTTTGCCCTATGAAGGGTATGCAAATTCAAATGCAGACACCCCACTGAAATGAAACCAGGAGGTTATAGGGGTAAGCTCACCCACATGCAATTACCAAACTACATTACCCAGCATACCTTGCAGCTCTGATGGAAGTGAGGTTGCTTCCTGCCCCAGCAGAAGGAAGGAAATTCCCCTTTGCCTGCTTACAGCCCCTTTCAAGACCACACTGACTTTTGTTTTGGCTAAGGGCACATATGTCCACCATGAAACAGCACTTTCTAAACTGCTTCTTTTCTGTTATATATTGGCTAGTGAACGAAACTGGCTGCATTTCATAGAGGTCAGCAGTAGTTTACATACTGTTCTATGTGGATGACCCACAATTGCTGTTGCCATTCTAAGTTAACAATAGAGGTTTTTACTCAGACTTGGGAAGCCATTGGGGTTGCTTGATTCCTACCTTGCAGGCACAGAGCTGCTAGATCTGGGTCTGTGAGAAGGGAGGGCAGAGGGCACAGGTTCAGTCCTGCCCCAGTGCATGCTGCCTGCGTATGGGCCTTGAAGCCAGTCAGTGAAGCCATGGTGGATAGGCTGGCTCTCTGGAGCGAAGCCAGAGTGCTGGTGAATGCTGGGAGCGCAGGGATTAGGCTGCCTTTATGTGTTACAACATGCTCCCTTGGGGAAAAGATCCAAAATGGGCAATAGAGTGGCAGGGGTGGAGCCAGGAAGGGGACATTTAAGGAGGACAGGGAACTAGCAACTTGAAGCATGTAGGGGGTCATAGGTTGAGTTCACACTAGGAGGAGGAGAATGAATGGGGTGCTCCAGGAGGCAGTGTTCTTACGGTTCAGTATTACTTCTAGTGGCATACACAGACTTCCATAGAAAGGAGAGACATTTATACCTTGTGCCACTGTGGCACTGTCCAGTCTATAATAGTTGCTTAGTAAACCAATGAATGAATGAGTGAGCCATGAATGAGCCCACAGATGAATGGAGCCACTAATGCAATTCACAGAGTCTAACCAGCCCCCTTCCAAGTTAGAATATTCCTTTTTGTCTCTGCAGAAGATAGGGGTGAAGATCAATGCAGCTGGGGGAGCCTGTGCAAGGTGGGGCACTGGTCAGAGGATTTGGCATCCTGACCATCAGCATGCCCCTCTTTAGAGCTGTGGTGATTGGTCCCTGGCACAAGACCTCCAGCAAACTACTGCCTATGAATATTGCAGTTGGGCAGAGAGTACAGAGAATAAGACACTTGCCTTGCATGTGGCCAACACTGATTCTATCCCAGCACTGCATGCATGACCAGGGTACAGAGCCAGGAATAGCCCGCTGAGCATTACTTGGTGTGGCCTCAAATATCACCCCCCTTCATACCTTAATAGGCATCAATGCTTAGTGATCACTGATTATGAATGACATCTATACTAGGGACAGTAAGGGGTCAGAGAACCATATAACATGTACTTATTGTCTGAATAGGTGCATTCACTTCTGGTGAACTGCTGTACTTTTGGTCTATAGGGAACATAAAAACTAATGTGAAAGATGAGTGACACAGCTGCAGAAAACAGAGATGAGCCACCAATGTTTGCCTATAGGAGGGATGTTGTGTCTCATCCAGAATTTGTGGGACAGCCCTGCTGGGAATCCCTGAGCTACAAATCTGCCTGGGCTAGTATCATATCCTCTTAGGTTGCTGCTGTTCAATAATTGTCTCAGTATATAAGGTGAGAAAAGCAGAGGCCAAACCCGAGGGCTATTCCAGTCCATGGAAATCTTCCCTGGAGCTCTACTATCTGGGGTTGTGGATCTCCAGGACACTCCTTACTTAAGCTCACCCTAAGCTCTGCCTTTTAGTCAGCTGCTTGAAGCCCCTAGTTTGGGCAGAATGGTGACTGCTGCCCCAAATCTAATGCATATACAAGGTGAATTCTGTAATTCAGACTCTTGGCACTGAAAAGAATGGTGGGTAGAGAAAGGCGGCAAGACACAGCCTTGAAACATAGCACTCCTCAGGTATTATGAAGGTTTCTGGGAATTAATGTGTATCGCACAAGCACATTTATTATACTCTGGTTGATGAATCTGAGGAGATCTTTCTCTTATCCTTCATGTAGGATGCTCAGCTCTGGGGTCCTTGATGGACAGGAGCGCTGTTCCCTGGGGAGAGTGAGGTAGTTTCTTTCCTGCAGGGCTCAGCCAGCCACGAGAAATGCCAATTAAAGCAAAAACTGTGAGGAATCATTTCAGTTGTCATGATAATACCTCCACCTGGGGATCACAGGTTGGGTGCCATTTCCCCAACCTCTGGGAAAATCAGGGCCCCTTTCATTGGTGTCTGATGATTTTGCCTAGTAGCATGGAACTTTCCAGGCATGCTGAGAAGCCCAGAGTCAGTCTGCCTATATGAGACCCAGGAGAAACCTGGATAGGGAGGGGGATAAGTACCCCACACTACTCTACCCCATGTCAACTTGCCAAGGACACCAGTAACAGAGCCCTTTACCAGAAACCAATGGCAGCACAGAGTCTACTCTGTGGACTTGGCTTGGCAAGACAGTTGGCTGCCCCACCCCACCTTCATCATGGAAAACGGTGATGTTTTGTTGCTAATCATTTTTCTTCCAAGGCATTCTCACTACAAAATTATTGTTCATTGTATTACCAAAGACCTTTGTCAATGCTATAGTGAACTTGGTGGGGTGTAGGGAGGGTGTGGGGAAGAATCCACTACTGTCCCCACAGTAGTGGCCAATAGTACAATGACAAGGAGTCCTAAGTGGATGGTGAAACCACAAGGGACCATGGGAACTATACAGTACAGGGACTCTGGATTGTCACCAAGACCCTGGATCTCAGGCCAGGGTGCTATCTAGCTGAGACTTCATATTCCTGTGGGACCTCACATGGCAGTTTTGCTTTGGCACCTGTTAAAGCCTGACCAAAGGGACACCTACCCCATGGAAGCAGGAGGAGTGATAACTTTTTGAAAAATATCATCAAAGATTCTTCTCATGAACAGAAGCTCTCTCATTAACAGGAAGGCTCGAGAATAGTGCAACAGGGAAGGCATTTGCCTTGCACAGGACCAACCTTAGTTCCATCCTCAGCACTCCCTAGGGTCCCCTGAGCATGGCCAGGAGTGATTCCTAAGCACAGATCTAGGAATAAGCCTTGACCACAATCAGGTGTGGCATACCCCAGATAGAAAAAAAATAGATGCAGCAGGAGCCAGAAATATAGTATGTAGGAAGATAGCAGGTAGGGCGGTTGCCTTGCACACATCTAACCTGGGCTGGATGCCCGTCACTCCATATTTCTCCCCAAGTCCCCAAAGAAGTGATTCCTGTTGAGTGATCTATTCTCCAGCATAGAGCCAGGAATAACTTCTCGGTGTGACTCAGTGTCCCTAATAATAACAAAATAAAAATTATAAGACCTGTGCAGGGATAGCAAGGAGGGGAGCAATCTGCCAATCTAGGCAGGAATAGATAGAAAGATTTCCCTGGGCTCTACAGGAGGGTCTATAGTACCAGACTTAGTGTAGACCATGTGAACTACTGGACCAAGTAAGCTGCTGGAGGGGTCAGGGCCCAGAGATGAGCTGAGTGGGTGCTCAGAGCTAAAAGCACCTTTGGGGAATTAGAACTCAGGTGTACTAGCCTGGGCACATCACTCATCTGAATTTACCGTCACTCACTCAGAGATAGCTCCAACTCCCCTAAGGGACCAATAACCAGCCATGCTCCAAAGACTACAACAACCTGGAAGGAAAGGGGATGAGCTGAGATGGGAATATAAGGCCTCCTCTCTTCCTGCTGCTCTATAAGTACCTCCCAAGCAGAAATTGTGGCAGAAGATGGCTCTGGAATGGGATTCTGGACTGGAGCTATCTCAGTAAATAAGACTGTCCTGCCCTGAAGTCTGTACACCTCTCAGCAGTCTTCCAGACATCCCTTTAACCCTCTGAGCCCCCTAAGAGGCTAAGACATCACTCTAAGAGAGTCTTTTTCAGCTAATCCTGACCGACTCACAGCAAGAGCTGTGGGTGGGGCAGCTCATCTCTGGCTCTGCAGAACTCAGGGACCAAGAAGCCTTGAAACTGTCCATCTCTGCTCCTAGGGGGGTCTGGGGCCCTCCAGCCCTGCATGAGCTGTCACAAAGGTAGTGAGTGACTTGCCATGTCTGTCTGGTCCATCTGGTGTGGCCGCTGGGCTAGGCAGAGAATGTGGGACAACCTGTCCCTGGTAAACTTTGGATTTCTGCCAAGAGGAGAACCACTGGATGTCCAGCCACTGGTGGCTGCTGCAGTAAGAACAACCTAGTGCTGTACTTGGTGCAAGCATAGCCCAGACACTTCTAGAGGAAACGAGAGAGTTCAGCAACATTTGATCTCATCCTTTTTTTGCCGAAGGATGCTGATGTGAATGTTTAGGATGCCCATATGAATGTTTACATAGCACTGCTGTCTGCTTCTTCTGTGACCTCTCAGGCCAATTCCAACTCTACCCTGTGCCAGGGAAACCTGGCAGTAGTTATTCAAAAACTTCTTATAGATACATTTCCACTTCCATCTGTCAATCAAAGGCAGCACATGAGCCAGCCAGGATTCTGTCTTAGATGGCTGAAGTTTCTTATTCAATATGCCATAAATGCTGTATCTTTCACTGGCCTCCCGCCACAGACCTAAAGCCAGTCCAAGCTCAGAGTTCAATTCTATCCAAAGAGACACTCCCCCACCCCCAACACACATACAAGGCTGTTAAGTCCCTGAACTCCCACCCCTACCAACTCACATCCAGGGTACTACTCAGTTTATTTACAAAATTGTGGACAGTTCCTGTTTCCTGGGGAACTTCAGCTAGGGGCACTTACTTGGAAGGGACCATGGTGACACATCTATTTGTCAGTTGCAGAAAGTAACTAGAAATGGGGTTGTGGAGCAAAGAAGCTAGAAGCTCCCTGTGGGTTGTGGGTACTCAGTCTGGTAAGAGCAATACTCTAGAGTGGGGGTGAGAGGAAGATGCTGGACCCAGGCTCTGCATGGGGAGCCTCAGGTTCTATCCCAACACCACATGGCCCTCAAGAACTGTTGGGAGTGGACCCCAAGCAAAGAAGAGAGAACATTCCCTCAAGAACTTTTAGATATAACTCCCAGCCATACACACACCAAAATGAAAAAATACATAGATTCTAAATGGGCCCAGGGATAAGGTGTCATTTCCATTGTTACATGGTAATGTGTCTGAGTGACAACCTGCAGCCTTAAGGCAGGATAGAATAAGGTGAACATGACACAGCAGAAGAGGAAAGAAAGGGAGAACCTTGGGGATTTAGGACCAGAGCAGGGCTGGGCATGGCTACAAGAATGTTATGAGCTATGAGGGACACTTGCGGTCATGAGGAACTCTCATATGGTTCCATAGAGACCCCCTGAGAATGAGGAAATGCAGCCCTGAGAGAGTCAGCCTGTAAGAAGAGTCAAGGTTGAACCTAGCCTTAAGTCCAGAGGTGAAGGAAGTGCAGAGACCACCCCAATGATGTCTCCTCCATCCACCAAGCCTAGAGTGATTTCATGCACCCCAATTTCAGGTCTGATAGGAGCACCATTTTTCGGCCACTCATCTACAAGTGACTCTCACGTTAGAGAACTGCCTTTACCTTCTGGCTCTGATCCTAACTGAATCATGGATTCCCACTTTGGAGACACAGCACCTAAGCCAGGTATCTGTGTCTTTGCAGGCTAAGTAGCTCATGTGTAAAGGGCTGCTGGCCCTTGCCAGGCTGTGGGAAGGCTCAGAAGGAAATGTGGGTCCTCCTAGGTCCACCTTATTCTCTCTTCGGTTTCCCCACTTTAAGTGGGGCTCACTTAACCTGGCCTTTCATCCCAGGGTTCGGGATTGGCTGACGCTCACCCCCACTCCTCTGCTGACCTGGAGGAAAGTTCACCCCATGTTACTGGAAAGGCTTCCAAGCAAGGGCTGAAGGCCAGGTTCAAACCGAGGGTGCGCCATGGGTGTGGTAGGGAAGGACACGCCCCCACAGCGGGAGCTCCGACAAGGGAGGAGAGGAGGAGTTGGAACCCCACAGCTCAGCATACAGAAGGGCCAGCCAGGGGCCACCAGCCCAACACCCCAAGGTCCTCAGCATCACCACTTAGATTCCTCCCTGAATTCACAATGTGGTTTCCTGTCCTGCTGGGCCAGGCCCAATGTGGCTTGAGGGCACCTCCTAATCTACCTAGTGGAGGAATCATCTGAGCCTCTGGTCTCCTTACTGTAGCTCTTCTTTCAGAAGAAAAAGAAACACCCCCAAACTTTGGGCGAACCTCTAGAGGCCTTCAGTCCTTAGTGCAGCCAGTTGGGGCTGATTCCAGGCACTGCTCCTCTCTGCTAAAGAAAGTGATTCCAGGAGGTCCCCAGTTTCATAAAAAATGCCATTCTTTCCCCATCTAGCATCATTTACTGGGCTGTGGAATCTGGCCAGAAGTGCCCCCCATAGGAAACACAGGCATGGGCACTTTTCTGAGGACCCCTCAAGAAGCAGGAAAGCAGGAATAGGGTCTCCACACCTCAGCATACATGGGCCTATTTGTCTAAAGGTCATATTATTTTTCCTTAGGCGGTGGGGTCAGGGAAGGAGAGCATGAAGGATGAATTTGGGTTTCCCTGTTGAGCAGACCCTAAGGGAACAGAGAGGGAAAGGCAGCCCAATGAAAAACTGACTTGAATATTCCAGGAGAAAAATTTAAGGGCGAAAATTCCTGTTTCACACTCCACACCCTTACCCCAGTGGTCTGAAGACAACAATAAAAAGCAAGGCAAGGGGTGGTGGTGGTCAAAACTTCCATTGTCCCAGGCACCCAACCCCAAGTTCATGCAGTGTTCTTGGATGGGAGGAAGGGAAGGTTCACATGGGAGGGACGGACACACACACACACACACACACACACACACACACACACACACACACACACACACACACACACAAAAGCATATAAACCACACAGTCCAAGGAAAACACATCAATGCCCAGAAAACGACCCAAACACGTTCTTTCCAAGGTTGCCAGCCCAGGAGACCTCTGAGGTCAGTGGAAGGCAGATTCAGCCTGTTTCCTTTTATTCCAACTTCTACCCTTCTAGAATTTCTCCTTCTCTGCAGGTCCCAGCCCCAAGACATTAATCCTTGGATTCAAATGAATAAGGTTCTTCTTTCATTAAAAAACAAAACAAAACAAAAAAACTCTCAACATGCTCCAAAGCAGCAGTCAGCTCTGATATCTGTGGGTACACATTCTGGGGAAGGGGATGTTGGGTGCAGGACCTAATCTAGGTGCTCTCTTGTTAGAGGGAAAAACGAGACCCTTTCTCCCCTCCCTCCACCAGCATAATCAACAGCCAGTTCCAGTCTTCAGAGCACAGCTGGGTAGGAGCCTAAGGCGGGTACCTACAGCTCAAATCTCCACATCTCCTACCCCTCAACTCCTTCCCTAGCAGGTGGGAGTAAAGGAGGAGGCAGAGGGGGAAAAAACATGGCTGAGGGCAGAAACCAGGAAGGAAAGAAACACCGTCCAAACAACCTGCTGAGGACAGAGCTCAAGTAAGAGGCTGGTGGTGGTGAAGGGAAGAAAGTTTGCAGTTGGGGTTATGAAGGGGTAGGGTCAGCCTCTAACCCCGTCTTCACCCACATCAATAACCCTGGAATTGCTCTTCTCTCTGGCTCAAAGGGCTAAGACACTTTGCATACAGTCAACAAATGTATGGTTCCATTCCAGGCACCACCTATGGTCCTGTGGCCAGTGTGGATTCTCCTCAGGGTCCCCTTGCTTGGTACTCCAAGTCCCACCAAAAGACCAGATCTGGGAGTCATCTCGACAACTATTGGTGTGGTCCAAAATTTTTATAAAGTATTATAAAATCCACAGAGAGATAAGATAGCACATTGGTAAACTGCTTGCTTTGCATGCAGCTGGCACTGAATTTGATCCCTGGCACCACACACATGATTCCTATGATCAACAGGAGTGATGGCTGAGTTCAAAGCCAAGAGTAAGCCCTGAGCACTAATGGGTGTGTCCCCCCAACAAGAACAAACAAATGGGCAAGAATGGAGTATTTATCTGTAGAATATTTGTGAGATGTGAGAGTTAAATGGTTGGATGAAAAGGTGACAATCTACACTAGTAGAAATCAGAGAAGAATGGGAAAGATGTTCTGGACACTTCCAGGGAAGCCAGAGGCATGCCACAGAGGGCAGGCAGGGGAAAAGGTGGTACCAAGTCATGTCTTATCACCACACGATAAGGAAGGGTAGCTGGGATCAGCTCTCAGGTAGCATGACTCTGACTAAAGGAGGCTACATTCACTGATAGTGGAAAACTCTGTTCAGTCATCATCAGGGAAACCAGACTTCTCCATAAACTCAAAACAGAATTTCCCTGTAATTCAGCAATTCAACTCCTTGTAGGCTATCCCCAGAATGCAAAAATAAGAATTCATAGATGACTGTCAGAAACAACCCAAGTGCCCAATGACAGATAAATGAACAACTTAAGAAGCTATGGTATCCCTGGGATACTACTCAGCTCTGAAACAAGATGAAATCTTGCATCATGCTGCAACTTGGAAGAAGAATCATGCTAAGTGAGCAGTAGAAAGACAAAGTCCAAGTGACCTAACCCTATGTGAAATCAAGAAACATAGAAAGGAATTAGACAATGGCCAATGAAAAGGTTAGTGCAAATTGCCTGAGATTCTGATATAGAACTGAGCACACCAACGGAGGGGAAGGAGAGAAAGGCTCTGAGACGGGACTTTGGGTACTTCATCCTTGAGTGGAAATACATATGGGATGTAGGGTACCCAGTCACAATAGAAATTTGGGGTGAGCCCCTGGATTATGCTGGAAGCTCAAGGCCCCAATAATAAGAAAATGATATTGTCTTGCATTGCCTGGATGAAGGTCCCGTAACATCTTTCCTCATGAGGGTTTTTCAACAGCATACAAAAGTCAGATTTGTTTTCTTTTGTAACCAATTGACAGTGCTCAGGCTGTGGCTATGGAATCATTCATTGTGGGCTTAAGTCTTAAATAAGTCTCTACTCAAAGCTTCAAACACTGAGTTGTTTGTCCAATGGACACTATTTCCCTTTATCTTTAGGCCCATCTTCCTTTTCTAGGGCCTGTCCTTCCCTGGTGGTCACAGCAGAGTAGAGTGGGGCTGAGGGACAGGGTCTGATCCCCAGCTTTCTCATAAAATTAAAACTAAAGCACCACTGCTGTCATTCCAGGGGACCCAGCACCATCCCTGAAAATCTGGAAGGAAGCACTGGGAGAGGCCTGGGCTGTAGAATAAACAGTCACTGTGTAGGAGTGAGACAAGATGTCAGAATGGTTCTCACAAGAGCTGTTCCAAAACATTCCCCAAATCCTGTTTTCTTGAGCTTTGACAACTGGACCTCTCTCTCTCTCTCTCTTTCTCTCTCTCTTAAAGGCAGATATCAAGAAGTGTTGATGAAGATGTGGAGAAAACAGATCTTCTCATAGATTGTTGATGGGAAAAGAAAATGGAGCAGTTACCAAGGAGCACCATCAGATAGTTTGTCACAAGGTCAGACCCTCTGCTGGCATGTGGGTCAGTGGTACATAGCCTGGAAAAGTATAGTGGCATTCACCCCAAACTTTTCCCATTATTTACATGAGTCAAACCAGAGACCACCCAACCATCTGTCAACTGATGCCTGGATAAACAAAATATGTTTTATTATTATTTTATACATATTAATTTATACATCTATTGTATCCACAGAGAGGCACTTTATTCAGAAATTTAAAAAAGACGTGAATAAGTGTTATACACTACAAAGTAGAGGACCCTTGAGAACATTAACAAAACCATCTCTGAAGACCACATGTTTTAGATTCCACAGCCAAAAAACATCTAGAAAAGGCACATTCTTTTGGAGAAAGAAGATATGACCTGGTGACAAGGGTCTAGGGAGTTGGGGTTAAAATGGGTCAAAAACTGCTCATGGGTTGAAGGTTTCTTGATGACATGATGAGAAAATTGTAAAATAGATCAGTCAAATTTCTTGCTAAATATACTAACAACCTTGGAATCACATACTTCCAATGGGTATGTTGTACAGGGTATGGATTATATTTCAAGCAAACTGTGGTTTTTCTAGATTTAGATTCTGCCACATAGAAGATCCTCACTCGACTTCTTTCCCAAGGGCTGAAGAAAGGCAGGTGTCAACAGGAGCAGAGTTGCCACTGATTCTACACTGGCTTTAACCGGTAGCTTTACAAAGCCCAACAGGCCAACTTGCTATCTCCAAAAACAACTCAATAGAATTGTCAGCCAGAATATGA
>PVKC010020356.1:0-18673 GCA_004027635.1 Crocidura indochinensis
TTTTTTTTTTATTTTGAATTACATCCAGTGGAATTAAGAACTCTGTGCTTAAATAGTATTCCTGGCAGGGGACCTTGTGTGATTCCAGAAATTGAACCTGGATTGACAGTATGCATGACAAATATACTACCCTTTGTAATAATTCTCTGGTTCTACCCTTATCAATTACCTTTCCTATTTTTTCTTTATGTATTTAGTCAAATTCTCCTGTTCGTATTTATGATGTATTCTCTTTAGAAAACACAAAGTCTTTATATTTTAAAATTATTGCTCTCCATACCATAGTATTTCTTTTAGTCTAACAAAACTTTTTATCTTTCAAAATTTCACCTCTTGCAGGCTGCTGTAACCCAACCAAAAATGCATCATTATGTTCAAACCAGGCCACCTCCATAGACTCACTCCTCTCTTGAAGTAGATGTAAACCATGCTGCACAGGCCTGAAAGGTAAACAGTTGTTCATCCTGGGGAAAGAAAGCAGGTTAAGTCCTCTCCCTGAACAAGCTATGTCTGCTGCTTTCATCACTCAGAATCACCATTTTCTGATAGTCCTGCCTTATCACTGACCCTCTATAAACCATTCAGAGAAACCAATCTATCCAAACTTCAGGAATTCCAATTTATGGGTTGATATCACTAGGTTTTTTTTTTTTTTATTTTGGAATGAATGCAGACAACCTTCCTGTGTATCTTCCTACTTTTGGGAAACTTGGCTGCTGTAAGCATGCAACAAATGTAGCTGCCATATTTGAACTGGGACAGCTCCATATACTCATTCTTATCATCAATGAGATGTTTCTTGAATGAAAGATCATAGCTACATGACCCATGCAGCATCTCCTATGGCCAGCCTGGGAGGAGACGGTGGGACAAAACCTTCTCCCTGCCAAAGCTACACCTGCTGTGTCTATCACACAAAATCACCATTTCTCATGCCCCTGCCTCATCAGTGACCCTCTACTATTCTCTTGAGGGACACCAATCTGTCCAAAATTCAGATAGGCTTGTTTGGGGTGATATCACTAGGGCTTTTTGGATCAAGTGTAGGCACCCATCCCCATATTTTCCCTATTCCAGGATGTCTGGCTGCTGCGTAAATGCCAATAAAAGTCATAGTACCAATAGTAGTGCTCTGAATTTCTAGTTAACTTCATTTGTTTGATTCTGTAATTACTAAAGTAACACCACAATTTAACAGAATGGACAGCTAACAACAAGAGTTTACTAAGCCGTTTGCCATTGTATGAGTTACTTTTTTGAGATACAATACTTTTCTGAAATGTGCTTGCCACTGTACTATTTTTTAATTCTCTTCTCTCCATTATACTTTTTATTTTAATTATTATTTCTTTTCAATAAGTTTGCTTCATTTATCAGGAAATGTATTATGATAAGCTATGTTAACTATGTGATGTATTTTCTTTAAATAAATTTGAATGAATAAATATATTTTAAAAAGTCAACTCTTGAGAGAATTTAACTACTGGATTTTTCCAAAATTTTGTATTCCAAAATTTCCAAATTTTTCCAAAACATTGTATAAACGCACAAACGGATTCACTCACACTCCTCCTCCTTACTGAAGTTCAAAAATGCACCATTCAATATTCCATCTTTATTACTTCTGAAGCATGAACTTTGTAAGATCCATGTCTATAGAATTATAAGACTCATTTCTGTACATTTTAGTACATAACACCTATTAAATAGTTCTTAACTAAGCTAATGTCCAATTAGTATTCAGAATTTGAATTTCAGTAATTAAGATAAGATTGTCACTGTAGACACATTTTAGGAAACAGATAACACTGCTTGTTTTAAGAAATTGCACACGATAAAGCATTATGAACGAAAAAACATATTAATTTTATTTAAATTTTAAATGTAATGTAAACATCAAAAAATGTTTCTTATTTAACTGTGATGTACTAAGACATATTCAGAACTAGAGTTTTATTTGCAATATTTTTACTGGGAAAGATACAGTAAGTTTGCCTACTTTAAACACACCAGACAAATGGAAATAGGCCTCCCAGGTGAAGATACCTTGCTGTCAGCTGTGTTTAGCTCTTGTCCTAATCCTTGCTAAACCACTTATTCTAATTAACATTTCAAACAAACATCCCAAAGGACAGCCTCAAAGTACAATCTACTTTTCTTCAAAGAGAAATGCCTCTACATCTCCCAAGAGTAACCTCTATTTTCATGGTCATCCCTTTAAAATACTGCACTGCTGTTTTTGTTGTTGTTTGATTAAGATACCAAAATATGCGAAATTAGATATTACATTATATAAGTGAGTTATATTTATTAGAATAGCTATATCGTAAAGTAATTAATAGATTTAAATTAATTAGAAATGTGTTTTAAAATACATTCAATTGGATTCTAAAATATATCTGATTTTTGTAATTGCATAAAGCCATATTAGATAACATTTTACTTTCTATTTGTAAATTTTAAGCATTTTACTAAAGTGTAACTATAAGATCAATGTTTATCTAGGTACTGTGAGAACAGTTGCTATCAAGGTTTTGAAGTCAGACTATCAAAGCTTCTGTTTTATATATCAACAATTTGTAGAAATATATATATGATAAAAGTTTTAATCTAATCCTTTTTAATGTAATCCTTCTTTTCTAGAAAAATTGTGCTAAGTATTCATGTCTGGCAGGCAAAAAAAATGGCAAGGAGATAAAGCAGAAAGTCTACATTTCAGAAGGGAAGAACTCAACTCCATAAACAGAGAATCCAGTTCTGCTCCTACTAGACCTAGGGATCATAATTGTTCCTAGTTATCCTTGGCAAAGCACTTTTTTATTTCTCATAGTTGTTTTCTCAAAATGAGATGGTCTCTGCTGGCTCAAGCAGATAATTCAGTTTTGTTCCCGGCATATGAGAACATAGTCCTCAAAACCTGCCAGGAGTAATTTCTGAGCACAGAGCCACAAGTCATTTCTGAGTTCTATCCTAGTGGCTCCAAAACAAACAGATAAATAAATATAAACAAAATTTTATATTTCATACCAATTGACAGAAAACAGTTAATTCCGTAGAGTAATTTTTAACAGCTAAATATGAAAAAGCTCTATTTAACATACACATGCTTATATATATGCGTGTAAGCCTACTCACATGAATATATTCCTGAATTTCCTAGATATAAAAATTGCAAGTTTTGTAGCTTCAGCTTTTAAACAATTTGCATTTTGTTTTGATCTCCTAATACTATATACTCAGTCCACTGTTCCAAAAGAGACAATAAATAATATTAGGCCTAGATTAAAAGTAAAGCAATGTATTTAGAAAAAAAATAGGACTAACTGGTAGATTGCATACTTTGTGAGGTCCTGAATCTAAGAACAACACACACAGAATAGTTCTGTTAAGTAACAGTATACTATCATTAATTTTTTTGTCTCTAGCATGTGTGTAAAAGAAAGTTATATTTATTGTAATGACAGGGTCTTTAACTACAGAATAATATATCATTATTTGTTTGTGAGACTATTTAATGAGCTTCCATTTTGATGAGCTATGCGATTTTAAAATGTATGCAAATAAGAAACATCAGAAGTTTTCATAAATCAATTTGCTGTTCTATGTCAAACACTCATGCTACTTTTTTGTTATCTTCTTCCTAAGAATTTTGATTTTTATTATTTTAGACAGTAATTTTAATTGAATCTCTGTAAGATAGCTACAAACTTGTTCATGAATTAGTTTCAGTCATTCAATGTGCCACACCTGTTACGAATGCACGTTTCCTGCCACCAGTGTCTCCAGTTTTCCTCCTGCCTTGTCCCTGACTGTATCTGTGAATTTTTATTTTTCCTTTATTTTTTATTATTCCTTTGATATTGTGGTTTGCAATGTTGTTACTGATGGAGTATCATGCATGTCACTTTACGTCCTTTCAGCTCTCAGTTCTTGTCAAAAGTGATCTTTTCCAACAATCATTGTCAGTAAATAAGGGTTTCTTTCTCCCAGTGTTTCTGACACCACTGAATTTTCTTGTTTTTGAGTGATGTGTGCCAGTCTCTGTGGTATAAGATGATATTTCATTGTTGTTTTGATTCCCATCTCCCTGATGATCAGGGAGAAACGATTCACAAAATATCTTTATAATAAGGGGTAACTATCTAAGATATATGACACTTACCAAGCTTAAAAAAAAATCTAATCCAAAAATGTGAAGAAGGTATGAAAAAAATTTTTTCAAAGAAGAAATACACTGGCCAAAGACACATGGACTTTAATTTTTAGATCAAAATATTTGAAATCAATTTCAAATGTCTGAAACATGCAGAACTGGTGCAGGATAATAAATCATTGATCTTGATATTTAGTAGTTCATCTGTCCAGCAAAACTGCAACTACCTTAAAGCATAAATATTCAAAGAAGGTTGTTTTAATTTCTGTGTTCAATATATATTCATAATTAAATATTAACAACAAAAATTTTGACTAGCTACATGAATTCTATGCATCCACGCATCATGCAAATTTTTCTAAATTGTAGTATAGTGTTTAGTAGCTAATGTAGTGCCTTCGTTGATAACTGATATTGCAAAATTGACATTAGATACTTCTACAGTTTAAAAAGTGTCATAGAAAATTGGAAAATCTTTAAATTATTACTGAGGGCACATTATATTTTATGTTAGATAAAATAATTATAACATAGTGGGTAACATAAATCTAAACTAATTTATATTAAAATAGATATTAACTGTATTTTAAGTGTAAGTTATCAGACTGCATAGTTAAGTAATTCATACCTAAACTAAAATATAAATAGGGATAATATTTACTTATTAATGTGTTTGGATGTTTATTACAAATAATCTTAAATCATAAAATACTAGAGCCAGATCTTTTTTTTTTTTTTTTGGTTTTTGAGTCACACCCGGCAGTGCTCAGGGGTTACTCCTGGCTCCATGCTCAGAAATCGCTTCTGGCAGGCACGGGGGACCATATGGGGCACCAGGATTCGAACCGATGACCTTTTGCATGAAAGGCAAACGCCTTACCTCCATGTTATCTCCCGGGCCCCGAGCCAGATCATTTTTGACATTATTTTCTTATAAGTAATAATTTACAGATTGAGCAAAATCATGTAATGATGTTTTTATATTTAGCAATTGACTTATTAATTTACATTACCAATGTAAATTAATACAATCCAATGATAACTCTCTTCTAAATATAGTAATGCTTACTATATTAACAATAATTAAGAATATTACTTCTAATATTTCTTATAAGTTCATAAAACTGACATATCCTTTAGGAAGCCAGGTTGATAGCACAACAGGAAGATTTGCCTTGCACATAGCTAATTCAGTTATATCTCTGGCATCATACATGGTCCCCCAAGACTGACAGGAAAAAATTTCTGAGCACAGAGCCAGGAATAATCACTGAGTGCTGCCCAGTGTGCCTCCAGAAAAAATATCTGATATATCTTTCTTATTATATAAATATATAGCAAAACTATATTTTGCCATATGTAAAAATCTCATGAGTAACCTCATCAATAGTCACATAACCGATAGCACGATTGTAACTTTTTCTTACATAATTCTGTTTTGAAATCTGTCCTGCAGTAAAATATTGTCATTCGTTAAAATTATAATCTTAGAAAAGATAGTGTCAAGTAACTTACTTGTATATTGTTACAAGCATATTAGGAATTTTTTCACTACTCATCTTTTTCATATGTAAATACCTTCATAGCAAAATTAACCTGTCACTTCTCTAATTATTAATTATTCAATTATTTTATAGCCAGAGGTAAGCAAGAAATAATTATTAGCAATATATAGTAAGGAATCTATTATAACTTATTTACTATACTAGTAATTATAGTTTTGATATCCATTAATTTTTTCTATAATATATCAAGAAAATATATAATTAAATGTATTAATCATTTATTACATAAGGAGAGATTCATAGAAAAGTTAAATTAAAAAAACGCTAATCACAAAGTTTATAATATGGTAATATTTTATAATATGTCAATTTTATAATATGGTAATAATTTCTAAAGTAAAGAACATGTTCTATGCTTTTCTAATGTAACTCATTTATTTTTTATGATTCCTACCTAATTTAAATTCTAAATATAATTTTTAAGAAAATAGCATAAAGACTGCAAATAAGTCACTTTAAATCACACTCCCTCTTCATAAAGTACTGTTTTGACTCCTTATATCATGATTATAAATGTTTTTGTTGACCTTTAACTACAATATTTTGAAGAGCTGTAGCAGATACCTAAAATTTTATTATATCTGAATATCAACCTATGCATATCTAAACCATGCTTTCATAAACTATTAAATACTTGTGATCTTTTAAGATCTATGTTCAATACAAAATATGTCAGTTATTATGTAAATGTTATACAATATGAAATTCAACTTTTATAAAAGAATAATAACTTTCAAAGTTGTCATGAAAATTATAGGCAAAGGGAATCATACATATTCCTACCTAGAACCTAATAACTGGTATTTATGCTTAATAACTGAGGATAAAATGGACCTCAAATGACCAAGATTTATCATTTAACTGGTCTGATTTTGGAATATTTTATTCATAAACAGGTGCTTAAGTATGCCAATTAAATACTTTAATAATAAAATATTTAAGTGCCATCTAAAATATGCATATAAATATCATATACACATAAGCATAATAAATCATATTTTGAATAATTCTTGAAAATATTAAAATGCATATTATTATTAACTTTGTGCTAATAGATTATACATATGTTTGCAGCATACATTTTTTTTAATTTATGGGGCTAGAGCTGTGGCACAGGCAGTAGGGTGTTTGCCTTGCTAACCCAGGATCTAACCTAGGTTCTCTTGTGTCCCATATGGTCGGTCCCCCAAGGCAGAAGTGATTTCTGAAAGCATAGCCAGGAGTAACCCATCACTAAGAGTGTCTCAAAAAAACAAAAACAAACAAACAAAAAAACCACTTCAATATACCTTTTTTAACTACAGATTCATTAATGATTTATATAGGCTATATAATTAATTGTAATATGGCTATCTCAGTTTAGAATTCTATTACCATTAGGATATTATTTTATTAATGGTACCTTGACTTAAAACTATATTTTAAATATATATTAATGAAATATATATGTAAGATTATAACTTACACTACTTTATGTTCATGGATCAAAATAATTCTTGTCCCTCAATCACTATCAGGAGTAAACCCTGAGGACAAATCCACGCATAATCTGTGAGCATCACTGAGTACCCAATCCTTCTAAAAAAAAAAAAAAAAAAAGATGAGGGGCCGGAACAGTAGCTCAAGGGGTAAGAGGTCTGCCTTGCCTGTGCTAGCCAATTATGGACCGCCCCCCTTTTTCCCATATGGTACAAGCCAGGAACAATTTTTAAGTGCATATCCAGGAGTAAACCCTGAGCACCACCAGGTGTGGCCTAAAAAGCAAATAAAAAAAGAAATTATAATATGACATCTCAGTTTGTGTGTGAAAGTTTTCTTTTTGTAGATTTAAAATCCTGGAAGTTTTTTTTTATTAGGAAAACAGGAAAAATTCTTAACTCTAATTTTTATATGTAATGTCTTTGTCTTAAATTATATGATGTGATTGTGGAAGTGATACTTTCAAATAACACTTAAAATTTAGTGTAATGATATCATATCATATTGACTAACCTATTACTATCCTAGTATTACACACTACACATCTGTTTTGTTCTATTATCAGCAAGAAACAAATGTCCACATTTTAAGGGTAGGAAGTGTAGTGCATATGGACCCTTAGCTTAAAGACTATGCAGACTTTCCCACCAAAAAACAATGATTTTCTTAGGAAGCTCTCTTATAATTCAACTAAATTCAGACACAGTGAACCTGAAGTTAGCTGAAGGTTCTACTAACAAAGAATTTAGTCTCTCAAGATTGTGTTCCTCTTCAGACTAGATGCAAACCTGGGCTATTAACTCTCTATCATACTATCTGACTATAGCTCAAAAGTTCACAGAATTTTATATTTGGGTTCAATTTGCTTCCTATGGTGATTTACTGAGTCAAGAATCATTCAGTTAATCACTGACAAAGGGTCAAACTCAGAAAGGAATGCAAAAAGCAAATTATCATAAAAATGTTTAGTTTTTACGCACACTACTAGAGTACCATTCTTCGAATGCAAAAAACAAATTACTATAAAAATGTTTAGTTTTTACACACACTACTAGAGTACCATTCTTTTCATATCTCCACATGTTCACCAATCAGAAAACACTGGAAGTACCTCATTTGGTACTCTAATTAAAGTCTTTTATTCCTATACATTATTGATGTACTTATTCCTTAGCTACTGCTATTGATTTAAGGCCCAGTTCTACCCTTCACTCCCCAAGAAAGCAGAGGGTAAAATTGTAACATGTAAACCTCCATTGTAGGATTTGTTCTCCTGTCTTTAGAGGTTTCTCTAAACCACCACATTAACATAACAAATTATCCTTAACATTTTCAACAGTTATGAAATATTCAGTTCAATTATTTGTGGGATCTGTTAGACAAGAAATTGAGTAAAATCTAATATGCCTGAAAAATGTTAAATTTCATAATTCAAGCTAAAAAATCTGTATTTCTCTTTAATCACAAATTTGTATTTATGTTTACTTTTGTCTCATTAATTGTACCTACATTAGAGTCCTGTCTACTTAAAAATGCATCACACTGTAAAAGAAAATCCTTCACCACCATTCTTCTGATAAAAGATCAAATTCATATATCAGGTTGTGGTAAAAGTTGTCTATCACCAAATTCATATTGGAGGACTAATCCCAGTGTCCAGAATGAAATTTTATTTGGAGATGTATAATGAAAAGACAATTTAGTAGAAATTAGGTTATTTGAATATGCCATAATTCAATGGATTTTATGAGTAAAACATGATTAAATATATGTATGTATATATATATGTATATAAGATTATGTTGTAACTTATAGAAAATTTTATTATCTATAAACCAAGGTAAAGTCCTCAGGTGAGGGAAACACTTTCCTGCTGTTTTTGGTTTTAATTCAATTCTGAATTATTATGAAAAAATTCATTTGTTTTGTCTAAGAAAGTACATAATTATGGTACTCTGAAAACTACTCTGATTGGTTATTAGATTCTTGTTTGTTTGTTTGCTTGCTTTGGGGCCATCCCTGGAATTATTTAGAGCATGCATGACTCTGCTTCCTGTCCTCTGTCCTATATCTCCAGCCCCTATATAATGAATTATTGAAGTGCTGATTTTGATAGGAAGGATAACAAGCTCATGTTTAATGTAAGCTTAAAAAGACATCAAAGCAGACCACTGCTTTGAATTCACACTGTCACTCTCAATATTTCATAAATGGAAATGCCAACTGCTTTAATTATGTGCAATTTCAATGTTTGTTTAATGTTTGCGGGGGTTCTATACTTTAGGGCTGTTTTAGTAGACAAATGAAAAATATATTTAGCAGGAATATAACACTCAACTTAATTATAATTTATCATATAATTTATCATATAGTAATGAATTTTGAATTTCCAGAATTTTGGAATATTCTTCAGTCTATATTAAAATTTACTATCTTAATTTACCTTACAAACTATTGGTAAGGATTATTACATAAATAAGTAATTTTATTGTGAAATATATAATGATAATCATTGTGTATAACATTTTTAAATAGAACAGAATAGGATATTATGGGCAAATGACTAATTTTTTTGGTTTTGGTTACACTCATTAATGGTCAGATTTTTCTCCCAGTTATATGCTTGAATCACTGCTGATGGTGTTTAGAGGACCATATGCTCTGCCATTATAGGAACTGAATTTAGATGACTACATGCAATGCATTACCCACTGTAATGTCTCAGTACAACCCAACACTATATTTTTTAATTTTTGGAACTACCAAGTACTGAGAAGTTCCTATTTACATATGCAGTTGTAGAGGGGATAAGGTAGGTTTCCACACCTGTCAGAAAATCTACAAATTTGCTATGAATCAAAACATAATAGAGTTTCTACACGGCCAGAGCAATAGCAATAGCACAACAGTAGGGCGGTTGTTTGCACTTGGCCAACCCAGGACGGACTCAGGAGAGATTTTTTTTAAATAAAATCTTTATTTAAGCACCATGATTACAAGTATGATTGTAGTTAGGTTTCAGTGAGAGCAGAACCAGCAGTTACACCTGAGCACTGCTGGGTGTGACCCAAAAACAAACAAAAAAAACCCTATAGTTTCTATGAACAGAAATACTAGAGAAACAGAAGTATAGTATATTGTAAGAGTAAGTTTATAATGAATGAATATCCTAATTAAAAAATAAATCAATAAGAGAACAGATTAGTTGCAACATGAAGAATAGGACGGTTTATAAAGAACAAGTAAAGAAAGATAAGATGTTTATTAAGAAGGGTATGTAATATATAGAAAAAAGGAGGAAAATGTAAGAATTCTAATGAAAACAACCATAAAAAACTGATACGAATGCTGAGATCACCAAGGATGGATTAGAATGAACTGAAAGGGCCTAGGTGATTGTGATTAAGAAGTTTTAACATCTATGGATTGGTACTGGAGTGATAACACTATCTAACAGTGGTCCTCAAACTATGGCCCGTGGGCCACATATTGTATTTGTCCCCATCAAAATAAGATGTATGCAGTGTGCATAGGAATTTGTTCGTAATTTTTGTTTTTACTATAGACTGGCCCTCCAATGGTCTGAGGGACAGTGAACTGGGCCCCTGCTTAAAAAGTTTGAGGACCCCTATGTAAATAATTATAAACTTGTTAACAAATGTCTCTCCCCAAATGGTTTAAATATTAATTTAAACAAATATATGTTAGACACCACTTAGAGATTACAGAAGAAAATGAACTCCAAACAGCCTTTCTCTGAAAGATTTTAGATTTTGTATATTTGATAGTTTTATTTTTGTTAACTTAGTATTGATTATTATTACATATATTATTTTGTATAATGCTTTTATTTATTTATTTATTTTGTGTGTACTATGCCCAATGTTATTCAGGGCTTACTCCTGATTTAAGAATCTGAGTCACACTGGCATATTTGGATTCAGGTGGCAGACATTGAACCTGGTCTGTGGTATGCAAGAGAAACTCCCTTCCCACTGTACACTAAATGAACTATTTTCTGAAAAGAAAATTACATTTAAATGTTTTCCAGCAATAGAATCTTTGACCCTATCTTATAAATTGAACCCATAACAGTATCAGATAAAGACTCATTCTAATTTGCCTTGCATACAGAAGGATGGTGGTTTGAATCCCGGCATCCCATATGGTCCCCCGAGCCTGCCAGGAGCGATTTCTGAGCATAGAATTAGGAGCAATTCCTGTGTGCTGCGCTGCTGGGTGTAACCCAAATACCAAAAAGGCAAAAAAAAAAAAAAAAGAGCATCATAGTCAATAAAGCAGTGTAAAGGTTATATTATAAATAATGCTATATAAAAGGGGGCACAGGAGTCATAGTATATCAAGTAGGGTGCTTGCAGCACCAAGAGTGATCCCTAAGCACAGAGCTAAGAAAAGTCCTAAGCATCACCAGGATTTACCATCCCTGGCATATGAAGATATGGTCTGAGCACTGCCAGGAGTGATCCCTGAGCACAGAGCTAAGAGTTAGTCCTAAACACTGTAAAGTATGCTCAATGTCCACTTCCTCCCAAAAGGAAAATTTCATTCAGCAGTAATTTCATCCTCAATGAATATTCCTTGCATTATAAACAAGACAACAATTTAAATAAAAATTAATCTCTTTAATATGTAATTTGAAAGGTTCTTGTTAAATTGTGAAGTTTGTACTGATTCCCAAAGAGAATGATTCTGAACATACTTTGAATAAATGCTTTCTGTTCTTCAAAAAGTTGACTCTCCTTGTAGTATAACCAATGAGAGATTGAGAGACAGAGACATACAGGAGAGATAGAGGGAGAGATAAATAATATATGGATACACACACATGCACACACACACACACACACACATACACACACAGATTATCCCAGTTCATGTTCCTAGATTTAAGATGCTTGATGTCAAGCCCACATCCTTCATTTTTTTTTTGCTTTTTTGTTTGTTTTGTTTTCAATTAAATAATTTAATAGAGTATTTTGAAAAAAAAACACAAAAATGATATTTGTTTATTGTGATCAGAATTAGCAAAGCTACACTTGACTCATATATATATACATATATAATTTGTTTTATATGTTATATATGTATATATACATATATTTACATACATATATATACATATATAACATATAAAACAATATATATACATATATAACATATAAAACAAATTATTGGAAAAAATTCTGGACTCCCATGAAAAACTTGGATTCCCATGATTCTTGTTTTCTCACTGTTGGAAAAATGTGCAAAGCTGATGAGAAAGGAGGTGCAGCACAGCTTTGTGTTAACATCAAGCTACCATCATGTTTAGATCTTGCCAAATCCTTCACTCTTTTTTTGTGTGTGGGGGGCAGCTAGGGAGGGACACACCCAGTGATGCTCAGGGTTAATCCTGGTTATGCGCTCAGAAATTTCTCCTGGCTTGGGGGACCATCAGGTATGAACCATGGTCTGTCCGAAATTAGCGAGTGCAAGGCAAAAGCCATACAGCTTGTGCACTGTTGAGGCCCTCAAATCCTTCCTTCACTTTTAAGCAAATTTTCTTAGTTGCCTCCAAATTTTGTCTTGCAACATTAAAGAAGGTGTATTTGGTGAGATTACCTGACAGCCTTTCCTACTTATTTTGCTATAGTCATTTCTTGCCATGCTGTGGGAAGCTATTAAACCCCTTCTCATGTACTTTTATTTCATTATTCTCTGTAGTAGTATATTTATTGTGCCTGTCAGAGGAGGAAAGCACAGGGTCTTCCTGTGATGCATTTTGAACCATCTTCTGTTCCTATTGATTTTTCATATTCAGTAAGTTGTCATGTATCAGCAAAGTATTCCAAATATATTTTATGAGAAAAGTGTTGTATATCAAGGAAAGAATTATATTTTTACTGTTAGTTTTAATGAGGCAGTCTTGAAATACATGCTTTGAAAAAGAACACACAAACTACATAAGGTACATTCTAAGTTCATCAATAATCATAATATTTTGGCAATTATTTAAATCTCATAAATATTTAGTGAATATCTCATCATAAAGACCTTTTCTTAAATGAATATAATTAATATATTCATTCATTATGCTTCATTTATTCAGTTACTATTGTACTATTTCTCCATATAAAAGAACTATTATAAGCACTTCAACTTTAAACAAATCTGTTAATCTATTCCACTAAACTTTTGGAAAGTCTGGTGCATATTACTAAATGTACTTTATTTAATTTGATTTATTTGTTTTGTATAGATTAAGCAACCATTATGTTGAAAATAAAAATTCTCTGAAGGTACCATACAATTTAACTGTTCATTTGAAACTAGAAAAATATATATATACTAATACCAGAAATGCTATTACTAAACAATTAAATATATCTCTGTCATAATATTTTTGAAAATTATGCAAACTATTTCCAAAAATGTTTCTAACCACATTGGATACTTTTTAGAACAAGTTATATGTGAATAGAGTAAGTGTTTTCATCTCTTGAGAAGCAGTTTATACCAAAGACCAAACATTTATTTTAGTCACAGTGATTTAATATGTTAAATCATATTAATGACAAGATTTTATGGGTGTATATTACAAACTACATACTATCAACCAGAATTCCAGTTTTCTTCCATTTTGTCTCAGTCTCTCCCTTCAACTGCCCCGACCAACAGCAACAGCAAAAACAAGATGTGCCAGTTTTAGGTGAAACTGTAACCCCAATGATGCCCACATGTGATAAAGGACTGTGTATCCAAAAATACTTGTCCTTTCACATTTGAAAAAAATGAAAAAAAGTATCAGTTTCGAGTTTTACAGAAAATAAAATCAAGTCTTTTCAAAATCATCTCTGATGAAATGCCACTAAATCCTCACTTCTTGATAACTTGTTTGTTTTGGGGTCACACCAGATCGCATTCAGGGCTACTCTTTACAGGCTTGGGGGATCAGATGGGATTCTTTATCAAACCAATGTCAGGTGCATGCAAGGCAAACACCTTAACCTATGTGCTATTGCTCCAACTCTACTTTTTGAATCTTGAACTGTTTTGTTGACTATTCTCTAACAACTCATATTTTATTGCAGAGATAATCTTAGATAAAAACAATCTTTAAAATTTCAATTAAACTTCTCAACTTAATATTTTGGGAATTCTGTGAACTTCCTCCTTTCTTGAGAAAATAAAATGAAATCACCTTGTCCTGGAAATAATAGAGTTAGAAGAGCAAGTACACTGCATACCATGTACCCTGCTGACCTGAATGAATGCTTGATATTCCATATGGTCCCTCACTTCAGTCATAATTTGATATTGAGTAAAGATGAGGAGTAAATACTGAGCACTACCAGGTATTATCCCAATGCACTTCCCGAGGTGGGTGGTAAAGAAAGAAAAAGTTGCCTAGAAAGAAAATTTTTGCAGTAGCCCATGGGCATTGTAAATACTGGGCATTGCAAATACTGCAAATGCATGATACAAATACTAAGTTTTAGTGATGGAGACAATGAACCAACATTTAAATGCAGGAACTGAATCATCACTCAGAGAATGTGAAGCTTCAAGAGAATCTAAATATGATAAGAATGTGAAAGGACCATCAAGAATCCAAGGATATTTTGACTTTATAAACACTCAGTTTAACTTTTTCTATTTACAGATAACCACAAGTCAAGACAGTCTGTAAGAAACATTATAGTAAAACCAACTTTGGAAAGACATGTCAGACATATTCTCCATCCTGGAGAGAGACCCACATCTCAACAGAGATTTGCATTTTGTCCCCCAACTGGATGAAATAGTATTCTGCCATGAGCACATCTCTTTCCGTTCACATTTCTGTTAATAATTAATTTCCATAACTTATATATAGCTCAGAGTTTTTCTACTTATCATTGTTTTAGGTTGGTCTAATACTGTTATTGAGCCTCCTATCTACAGTATATTCTATATGGTCTTTCTGAATTGTTTTTGCCTTTAAGAATTCAATGATGTAGACAGAAGAGTGACAAATCTGTTAGTTTTTATTTATTTACAGACCACTGGGAATTGATCATTTTCTATCCATTAGTTATGTTGCTATCACTGATTTTATATAGTTTAGGTTGTGATTCTTAATGCATACAATTTGAGATATGGTGAGCAATGTTATCCATCCCCTATTTACTTCAGTCTTATCTATCTAATGTACAGAATCTTCAATCTGTACATTTTTAAAAGGTATTTCAATTCTTTGATATCAAAATTAAGATTGCTATTTTACATAGAAATTTGTTGAATTTATTTTATTGCATTTCAACAGCTTAACTGCTATATTCTCTGTTATGTCTCCATTTATTTAGATTTTTTTAATTATTTGTACACAAGATATACTTTAATCTTTTAAATTCTACCAAGTGATAAAGGTGTATTGAGGCAATAAAAGAACACAGAACCTATTTTAGCTTGGTTGTTCAGTTATATATTTATCATTTGGTAGATCTTAGTGTATGCACATATGTTTGTAGCAGTGTTTTAACTTTTAGAAATTTCTGCACATAGACAGCAATATCTTTTTTCAACAATCAGGTTTCTAAATTACCAAAGCAATAAAATGCAGCATCTGTGTACACAAATTACACACGGAACTCAGGCATGCATGAGAAAGATAAAAGGGTAATAGGAAGTGGAATCAAAGTTTATTAAAATATAATTTTATGCCTGATTTGGTTAGAATTGGCCTGATTTCATTTGCACTTCACATCAGCAGCTGCCAATTTAGTATAATTTGGAACCATAAATTATTGATGACAAAATATAATTAAATTTCTTATCAGTATAAGAAACTTTGAAGTTGTTTAGCTGCTATAAAGAGAATTAAAATCTTGTGACACAAACCCAAGGTCATTAAAATTTAAGAAGTATGTTTCATATAATTCTATGATATAAGTTCAACATTCATTCTATGAAGACTTTGAACAAAATGAAAATAGGGTATAGAAAGAAGTTTCTTTCTACTCAAGGATTTAATAAAATCCTCATGTCTTTCTTTCTTCTGTTTTTTGTCCTTTTTCTTTTCCACTTTAGAATCTCCTCTTTCTTCACATACTTTTCCTCCCATTCTATTCAATTTCCTGCTCTATTTCTTGAGTTTCTTATTTAGTAAATATATCCTATTCGTAGAATTCAAGTAGGTCTCCATAAACTCCATAAAATTCTATTTCCATCTAAGAAAATTCTACACTCAAATATAATCACCCTCAAATATGTAAATATGTAAGGCCAACCAGTTGAATTCAACCAATTTAAGATTATTCATTTCTGAACTTTGAAATATATTGCCAATTAAATTACTTTTGGGGGTTCTGGCAGAGTGGAGATTGGGCTATACCCGAATGCTGGGAGATTACTTCTGTCTTTGCACTCAGGAACCACTCCTGGCTGCCTTGGCAGACCATATAGTATTCTGAGGATCAAACGCATGTTGGTTATAGGTAAAGTCAGCACTTTATCCACTGTGCTCTCGCTCCGGTGTTTGCCCACTACATTAATTTTGTTTTGTTTTGTTTTTTGGACCACACCCGGTGATGCTCAGGGGTTATTCCTGGCTATTCGCTCAGAAGTCCCTCCTGGCAGGCATGGGGGACCATATGGGGAACCGGGGGATTGAACCGCGGTTCATCCTAGATTAGCGCAGGCAAGGCAGGCACCTTACCTTCAGCGCCACCGCCCGGCCCCCCCACTACATTAATTTTAAAGAGAGAAACCAAAACATTTTTTCAGCAATTTTATAACAGAAGTAGTATAGTAAAACATGGTGGAATGCTTTATTTAAGAAAAATAAAATAAACTTTAAAATTATATAAAATAGAACTATAAAATATTTTTTGTGGATTACTTATTGTATTTTAACATCCATAAAATTAAAGATTTCTTTTGCTTTCTATGCAACAATACAAGAATGAGGTTAACTCCAACTACTATCTCATAGTTTTAAGTTATATAATAGATTATGTAAAATTACAAAAAAATAAATCAATTTAGAGGAAAATAATTAAAAATTAAATGATTAAAATAATCTTTTTGTTTCTATAGTATATAATTATACATTAGAGAGAAAATTAAGCCTCTAATTAGACCAATAAAAAGTCAATGAAAATTTTAAAAGGTGTAGGAACTCTAATTCAGATATTTATAAAATTATGAAAATTATCAAATTATCTTATTTTAAATTTAAATAAGTGCTTAAATAAAAGAAAGATTTGAAGAGTGTAAAGTAGCATGAAATTATTTTCCAAAATTAGCTCTACTTAGTCAGACGAAAAAAATGGAACATAGCTACCTATGGTTTAAACAAATACTAATTTATGAGAATCCCAGATGCCCTTCAGTTGCTTAGAAACTTCAAGATTTCTGGGCAAGTTCACAATGCACCGGGGATATTAGTGAAAGTGAAGTTGGCAACTAAATGCAATTTAAGTGCCAAAACCAGAGATAGAAAAAAGTCCTCCATGAGAATAGACAAAAAAACCCAATAACAATGTTTGAGTGACTGATAATGCTCGAAGTTTGAAGCAAGTGAATTCATGTTAACAGGCACAGCAAAACAAGGTCAATTTTCCTAAAAATTGCACTTATAGAGCAGGTTAGAAGTCAGTATTCTACTAATTGATATTTTTCATGTAAATAGAATAGTATAATTTTAGTTTTGGTCGTGTGTGTGTGTGTGTGTGTGTGTGTGTGTGTGTATGTGTGTGTGTATGTGTTTGGTTTTGGGGCCACTCTCAGTGTGTTTCTCCTGGCTCTGCACTCAGGTATCACTCCTGGTGCTCAGGAGACCCTCTGAGATACCAAAGGTAGATCCTGGATCAAATGCCTTCAAGGCCAGTTTCCTACCCTCTCTTTCAGCCTATATAATATAATTTTAAAGAGCCATTTTTGTTTGTCTTCTGACTTTGGGAAGGTTTTATCAAATAAGGGGTGAGTCTCTAAGTAGAAAGAAAGTAAACCTGACCAAGTATTTAATAATTAGAATACACCAGTTTAAGAACTGGTATATATTTATTTCCCAATACTTGAATAGGTATTTATTTTATTATATTTTGTTAGAATAATGTTAATTAAATTACAATATTTACAGGTACAGTCTTGCAAATCAAAATCAGTATCTAGTCTATTCTACTTGCTACTTAGTGTCTAGTTTCCATTTATCACCACACATTTAGCTTTTTCTTCTATTTTCTTATCTATTCTTCTCTTCCCATTTTGTTAGAACTATTTTGTTGATCTAAGATTTTTCTGTTGTGTTGTTAATTTTTCTTAATCTACATGAGTCAAATAAAACTCTCCCATATATAACATAGATGAATCTAGATGTTTCTAAGTTAAGTAAAATAAGTTATATGTAGAAAAACATTAGTGGGGCCCGGGAGATAGCATGGAGGTAAGGCATTTGCCTTTCATGCAAAAGGTCATCGGTTCAAATCCTGGTGTC
>PVKC010020357.1:0-18664 GCA_004027635.1 Crocidura indochinensis
TTTTTTTTTTTTTTGGTTTTTGGTTTTTGGGTCACACCCGGCAGTGCTCAGGGGTTACTCCTGGCTCCATGCTCAGAAATTGCTCCTGGCAGGCACGGGGGACCATATGGGGCACCGGGATTCGAACCGATGACCTTTTGCATGAAAGGCAAACGCCTTACCTCCATGCTATCTCCCGGGCCCCATATCATATTCTTTTTAAGCATAAAATTCTTTGATGTGCTGAGTCAATAACTTCCAAATATTTGAGCATGCTATACCATGTATATTGTGATAGGTAACAGACTGTAAGAGTGCACAATCATTGTTATTGCTAATTAAACTTGCATACAAATGTGTTTATATGTATGGATTATATGTAAAACAACAAACAATGTCTTAATTTACATATTTAGCGTGACAAAGGTGTGTTATCTAAGTACAGGTATTGTGTTATATATAAGCAAACAAAAGAAAAGTGCACTACTGTAACATAGAGATGTGAGAAGTCCTTTTTTAAAAAGCAAGTTGTTCAGAAATATTTTTCCTGACAAGGTGACATTTGAAAGAAAATATTAAATAAGTGAAATACTAAGGTGTGTTCCTAGTTAGGTGTTGATCATTGCATACTGAACTGTCTAAGTTGAGATTGTGTCTGCAGCAACAATTGGATGTAAGGATGAGCAAACCATAATGTATATCTGAGAAAAAAAGGAAGTAGAGAAGTATTTGGTAGTCAGATGACCTGGGATTTTAAAACCCCAGCGTAGAATATAGGTTGTTTTTGGAAGATTTTGATCACAAAAGTACCAGCTTGCAATAATATATGGATAATGTATATATACATGTATATGTACAACATGTATATACATGTATGTATATATGTAATATATACATGTATATACATGCATATGTATATATACATACAATATATTCAGTAGCTTGTGGAGAATATTTTATCATGGGTAGAATAAGAAGTTTAACTAAGAGGTTTAGATAATGACCTATATATAGTGGAAATAATTTGAGGTGTTAGAGTCTTAAAATAAAATATTTCATTAACATATTAGTTATCATGTAAAAAAGAGAGGAAGATTACAAGATTATTTTAATTTTATTGGGGAAATAGTGAATATGTATGAATATGTATATATAATATTATGAATATGTAATTGTCATTTACTAATTTTTAGAAGGCTAAAATTTTAGAGATCAGATAAAGCCTGAGATTTTAATGAAATATCAAAGGAACATATGTCATTTTTATTATATAAATATTAAATTGAGAGGGGGCAGGGAATTAAAAAAATAATAATTGGAGGGAAATAGCACTTAGATAGACCCAACCTATTGACCTGTAAAGAATAAGCTAGCAATAAAGAGGACTTATAGAAGGGTGAAGTTTGAAGGACTAAATTTTCAGATATAGTTAGCATTTTAATTTGGGGGAAAAACAAGGGTAACTAAAACAAAATCAGTTAGTATTTTATTGATTGTGGAACATAGCTTAATTGGAGTTGTTCAAAACAAAATTAAGGAGAGGAAATGGAACCAGGGATTAAAATTATTATTTTCTGTGGGTTTTTCTATAGATAGAAAAATAATGATGTTGGTAGTAAAAGAAAGGGAGTATATGTTATTATTCTTATATAGGTTATTATATTCTTTTTTTTTGTTTTGGTTTTTGGGTCACACCCGGCAGCGCTCAGGGGTTACTCCTGGCTCCATGCTCAGAAATTGCTCCTGGCAGGCATGGGGGACCATATGGGGCACGGGGATTCGAACTGATGACCTTTTGCATGAAAGGCAAATGCCTTACCTCCATGCTATCTCCCGGGCCCCAGTTATTATATTCTTGATACGAATATAGGAGATGATTTGACATCATGTGGTAATATTGGAAGGTCCAGTAGATAATGAAAAGAGATAAATATTTATAGTTCTGATTTTTAGTAGTACATTCAAACTCTCAACTTTCATAAGCACCTATGTTTTGTCATTTAGATGAATCTCTGGTCAATAGGTGGATAGGAATAACCTTTCCATTTTGTAATAGAGTCAGCACCATGACAGAACCTCCTCTGTCACTTCATTTTCTAAGCTAATAAAAGGTGATCAAAGGCCTATGTTTCATAAGGTAAATTGCTGTGATCAGGGAAGGAGATTTATGAACTTGGGTGAGCCCCAATATTGAAAGGTCACAAATAACATTTCCCTCTTGAGTCTACTTTTCACATATCCTGAGTACCTCTGCTTCTGACCACTTTAGGGAATTCATTTTAGCATAGTTACAACTGTTGCATTAATCCATGAGGTTAACCTCATGGGATGGTAGAATCTCAGATATGTGGAATGAAACAGGGTAGTTTTAGATTTAAATTGAGAACTTGCATTGAATAAGGAAGGCAAAAATCTCTGGCAGACTAATCAGACCAGGTTAGTGTCCTTTTCTCTTGGCAAGTTCTAAGGATTGCTCCTAGAACTGTCAATTCTTTGCCAGGAGGGGAGGGGTTTGTGACTGAAAAATCTATTATTCCGGGGCCCGGGAGATAGCATGGAGGTAAGGCGTTTGCCTTTCATGCAAAAGGTCATCGGTTCGAATCCTGGTGCCCCCTATGGTCCCCCGTGCCTGCCAGGAGCAATTTCTGAGCATGGAGCCAGGAGTAACCCCTGAGCACTGCCGGGTGTGACCCAAAAACCAAAAAAAAAAAAAAAAAAAAAAAAAGAAAAAGGAAAAAAAAACCCATTATTCCCTTTACTAATAAACAGGGCTATCCTTTCTTCTATTTTCGATCTTACAGAGGTCAAATTGCTCCTTTTGAAACTTAGATAAGTTTGACTTTAATCTTCATCTTCATTCAGTGTCTCCATTTCAGATATGTCCAAGAGAATGCTCTAGTGCCTCTTGTCATATGGTTTTTCCACTGATTAGAGGCACTTATAGTCTGTTATTATAAATAGAGGATAAACCAGAGTTTACATTTGCTCAATGTATATAAGAAAATAGTGTGTATGGTGTTTAGTGTGTGTGTGGAGAGGCAGTGATGCTGATAAGGATTGTTTGCACTTACCATACGTTACTAGAAGCAGACATCTTATCAGCAAAGCACATTGATTTGTGACTCTACTGTAAAATATTTTTAGTTAAGTGTTTCAAATACAAATAGTGAAAAAATCATGAAATTTTTTGTTCATTTCTACACTTGGTGATTATAAAAAATGTTTTCAAGTGAGTTAATGGCTAGTAGGTAGGACTAAAAAATTCTAGTTACTCTAAAAATAAAATTATTCACTGTTTCTCACTTTTTCTTGTGTCAGAAATCTAAAAAAGTAATAATACTTTCTGAGCTTTAAAAATGAAACAGGACATAGTCTCATTATTAATTAGGAATCATTGAAATGTAAGTAATCATGGTGATGGGAAGTAGAACTCTCTTTTAAAGCAAGCTTTTGCAGCATTTGGGCTAATCCTGGTGTTTTCCTTTGATTACTTTGGGTACCATTTAGTCCACTTAATGTATGATCTTGTAATTGCAAAGTAGTTATTGTCTCTCACTGTTTGACATAAAGTATAAAAAAGAAAAGTATTTAAAATGTCATGCTACTTTGGTATGTTATACCACAAAGGGTGGAACAGATGTTTTTAAATAAACATAAGTCCTGGTAAAGCATTATTGAGGCACTGAAAAAAGTTTTCTTTTTTTAAAAAAAAATTCCAGAAGCATGGAAGCTCATGATTTAAAGAAGGCCTGAATACTTGATTTGCACATAAAGCTATAAAAGGTTGGCAGAAGTATCAGGGGCCAATGAATGGGCATAGAACTGAGCATGTTACAATTCAGATTACTAATAAAAATGTCAACCTAAAATCTGAGTAAGAAAGTTTGCAATTCTGAGCTTAAAACATTTTAATAGCTTTCAAATGGAAAAACTTAATATAATTTAATAAAATTTATCTACTTTTTTATCAAGAAGACTATCATTGCAGCAATGGGAAATGGAGGATTTAAATAGCATTCCTAACATCTAATTTCCCAGCTGCTTTATTGTGATATTATTGAAACAAAACCAATGGACTGACTTTGCTACATCTATAAAAGTCAGTCAAGCAAAAGAGTTAATCTGAAAGCTGTTGAATCGTTAAATGTGTTCTGCGTCTGTAAGCTGGCTGGTGTGAGGTGAGATGTACCCTGGGAAGAAGGCGTGATATGTTGAGAGCAGTGTTTGCCAGTTTATACCTTATAGAATTTAATACATAGCTGACCTAAGAAAAAACATATCACATACAGCAGCTATCTTACTATCTAGGAGCACAACTTTATTCATCAATTTACCTTGTGAATCAACTAAAGACTTTGCACCAAATAGTTATGGTAATATGCTAGAGTCAGAGACTATGAAAAAACTATTTTTTATTTGTAAGGAAAAGATCAAAGTTTTATTAACCTGCTAACTGAGGAAAGACACATTCCAAGGTTGGCAGGAAAGTAGAAGAAATTTAGATGGTCACACTATTCAGAGTAAAATTCAGAAGTGATGATTAAGTCTCAAGATATCTGGGGCTATGATGAGATAATTTTACTTACTAGAAATGCCTGAAAAGTAAGGCAGATATTTTCTAAGCATACTTAATATACTGAATGTTGCACTGTGAACTGTATAGTAGTTTTGTCAGAGCAATAGAATTTGTTGAAAGTTTACTCTCTATCATCACTATTCCATTTGCTTAACTTCATTATATTTATAGTAATCTTTTGAATTATGTTCCCATTTTATAGACAATGGAGCAATCCCAATTTATTCTATTCTTTCCTTTTAATATAAAAATACTTTATATTGGGGCCTGAGAGATTACTCAAAGACTTGTATGAAGGATTTATGGGTCAATTCCTAGCACTATATGCCTCCAAAGCACTTCTCAGAGAAACCATTGAGCACAAAGCGAGGAGTAACACCCATGTATCTCCAGATATGGTTCTAAAAGAAAATAATATATATAATTTATACAGCACTATTATTTGAAACATAAATGTATAATAAAATACAGTCTACAGTTAAGTCTCTTAAGCATTATTTCAGATAGTTATAATGTGCTATCTGAAGATCTTAATCCATATTTCCAATATTCAATATGGAATTACTTCTTATAATTAATATGTTGTATATTAGTTCTTTGCATTTCTTCAAGCTATGTACTGCAAATTTGTATTACTTATTATTTCTTATTTTTCACTTCCTGCCTTTGTTAACTATTGAACTACCATTTATGTTTGCATTTTTGAATTTCGTAGAATCCACAGATAAGTGAAATAGTGGATTTATTTAATCTTTAATTCTTTATCTAGTTTATTTTACTTACCGTATTATTCTCCAAAGTTATTTATGTTGCACAGTGTCAGAATTTTCTTTAGCCCTTTTCTAGTCTTTCTTGTCCTAGTATTACAACTTGCTTGTCATGTAATAAATGTCTATCATAGAGCAACAATTCCATTTGATTTCTGTGAAGAAATATTTTATACAAGTTTTAAAATATAATTACCATGTTATAGTATTTGATTACAAAATAAGAAATCTATGTTTTGTATACAAATGGCTATTCTACATACAAAAATCAGTAAATGAGCTCAAAGATAAGAAACATATCTTGTCTATAAAGGACCTTGTATTATATAGAATTCCAACTCCTGAATTGATAATTATACTTTATTTTGAGGATATCATCTTCAAATTTAACTTGGAAGAAAGTAAGATACAAGTCAACAGGAATCTGTCAACTAGATCTTTTGGAGCTATATTATAAAATTAATAAATATAAATTGATAAATCATTGCCTTACATTACCTCCCCTAACTTACTGACAAAGAAATAATCAGAAAGCACCTGTAACATATTGTAAATGATTATGCTTATGCTTAAATGCTTCAATGAGATATTATTTCATTGAATTTGTAGTTTCATTGATATAGAAATCCTAACATATAGTAATTAACCAGACAAATTTATCTTGGAATGAGATTTGTCTAGTGTCAATGGAAAGTGATAGCTGAACTCATTTTTGATAGAGCTAGCCCAAACTATAACCATGAGACAATAAATTTATAATTCTTCAACAAGTCTTAATCACTCATAGAACCCCAAAACAGGTACCTAACATTCCAGGTGAGCAAAAATACTCAGATCTGCCCCTATCTTTTGCTGGTACCCTTTTAATAAGAATATTGGGGGTGGGGAATGAATCATATTGTCAACTGTCTCTTGAATCAAAAGGTCTTGTGGAATATTCTAAAATTCTATTTGGCATGCTTTAATGCATTTGGGTTTGTTGCGTGTTTATTCTAATGGCTATTCAAAAAAGTCATTATATTTGAAAAGTATAGAGACACATTTTTGTTGTTGGTTTTTTTTTTTTCTGATGAGACATGTGGACTCTAGCAGAAAGTATTGGAGTCTGAGAATCTTCGCTTTGTTCTGCATTTTTCTATTTTTAGGGTGAAAGCCAAACTATAACTATTTGAGATTTCTAGAAATAATATATTTTTAGTACAGGTTGTACGCCTAATTCAGGCTATAACTTTGCACTCTCTTTTCACATTCAAGAGTGTGTAATTGTAAATTTTAGAGTTCCCCAGTAGACTACAGTGAAATACATGAAGTCATGGTGCTAACAGAGATCATGAACCTTGACACCTTTTGCTCCTAGACATGATTTTGCTCAATACAATATTGCAGCCCTTCTGATGATATGTATCTTCCTATATCAAAGAAGGCATGAAAGCTACTTCTTGAGTGACCTAGATTTAGGCTTCGGAGTTTCAATCTGATAGATAAACTAGTAAACTTTCTCTACTATGAAGAGAGATTGACCTGCCTGAAGAATCCTATTCATCCCTGCCCAATTCCTTTTGTGCTTGCTTTAGTGCATAACAAATTTAATAAAGACTTGATTCAAGAAATTAAAGGGTGCTCAAACTAATTGTTGCAAAATCCACTACAGGAAAATGGCTCTACTGAGACACCTTGTGCAAGTTCTCACATTAAATCTTTAACTGGAGGTTAAAAAAAATACAACCCAAAACTGGCAGTCTACTGACTCGCCCTGGCTTCAGAGTGTTTAGCTTGGCTTTTACCACTTTGGCCCACAGAATGTTTTATATTTCAATTATTTAATAACAAAGAAAGGGAGAGAGGAATTTCACATAAATGTTTAAGTTTCCAAACTCCCTTATAAAAGCTCTTAGATGACACTTGGCTCCAATCTGCCTATATCTGCAAAAAGATTAATAAAAGACCTTTTTTTATTCTTTTTAAAAGATGTCTAGTGACTCCTAGTTTCCATAATTTTTTATACTCCCTATTTCTCCCCAAAATTGAAGTCTTAACACCTGTTTCTACATCAAATTTTATAACAGCACAACTGATTTAAACTTCTAGCCTTGGGCTCTTTAAGCATTTGAGTTTGTTGAGATGTACAGCACCATTTGACCTTGTTTCTAGGGAATAACAATGAAAACTTCATACCAAGGGAATAAGTAAATGGTCATTTTCTTCCAAATTTAGACAACTTCTGAAGTCATCCAATTAAACACTTTAATCATAACTTTTTTTTATAAAAATGTGTTTGAATATTAAATGATTGTAGCTGGTAAAATAATGCCTAAAATCTTGTTTTAAATTTAGTGACTATATTTATTAGTCATAAATAAAGATTCAGTAATCAATACACACCCATAATTGTTGAATTCCACTTAACATATAAATATGAAATGATAACAATTCATTTTCTGCTCATATCAGAGCATAAAAATAGGTTAAAGAAAGTGAAATTGAATGTAAATTTATTCGTATCAAAATAATAAAAAAGACAAGAGAGGTCGTTGTACAAGGTGTATTTCATTAATTAGCTGAAAATCTATTGATGCAAAAATATCACAACAAACTAAAAATAAAATCTCTCACAATGATATTGAATATATCAATACATTCCGAAAAAGCATTCAGTAAAACACTATACCCACTCACAATAAACATTTTAATAAACTACAAACATGGAGTAGTATTCCAATTTTATATAAAAGCAGTTATAGAAATCATATAGCTATTAGCATACTTGGAATTCCAAGATTCCACACAGAGAGAAGGTAAAAGGCAAACTCCTTATTACCTTTCAGCATTATTCTTGAAGAGGACTTGATAACACAATAAGACAAAAAAGGAAAACTCGCAGAAAACTGGAATCACAGAGAAAAGAAGATACAGTAGAGTATTTTATTAGGGTTACAAAATTGTGATTTCCTAATTTTTTAATTGCTATTTTAAGTTTTAGTTGGAATAAATGTAATGAGTCCCATTTTCTCTCAACAATAATTGACCCATCTATTATTAGATAAATGTAGGAATGGAGAATATATTCTTATCCTTTCCCTTAACTTACAAGCTTTGAATAATATAGGCTCCTAGAATCCTCTGAGTAAATAGTTATTTTGAAATATATCATTTTTATTAAAATTCATTTGTTTGAGCATTTATTAAAGTGCTGTTCTTGTCTTGTTTGTAATAAGATTGTTTATGTTTTACATAATAAGATTTTTTTCTCAGTTTAGTCTCTAAGTAGCATCAATGTAACTCAAATCTTTAATTGCTATATTGTTATATATTATTACAGAGTTTGAAGTTCTGCATTTTTAAACATACTGACCTTTAGTAAAAACATTTTTTTGTTTTGTTTTTTGGGCCACACCTAGTGATGTTCAGGGGTTACTCCTGGCTATGTGCTCAGAAATCGCTTCAGACTTGGGGGACCATATGACAAGCTGGAGGATCAAACTGTGATTCATCCTAGGTCAGCGCGCGGAAGGCAAACTCCCTATGCTTGTGCCAGTGCTCCTGCCCCTAGTAAAAACATTCTTTATACAAACTATATTCCTGCCAACGGCTCATGAATAATATTAAATGCCATCATAAATTAATCATTTGTTTTTATGCTTTTAAGTCCAGAGATACTCTTGTCTATATTTTTTATTTTAGTCATTCATGGAGATTACTGCAATTTAATGTCATTTACTTTTTATAAAGGAACAAACTAATGAATAAGTTTTGGTTTACAGAACTGAGTTTGCCATGGGGCAGAGGATGGGATGGGAATAGAAGTAGGGAGATACAAAGATAATGGTGGAGGGAGGCAGGCACTGTGATGGGTGTGATGATGGCTTTTTATATATGAAATGCTATAATAAACAGTATTGTAAACCACAGTGTCTCAAATAGAATTTAAAAATATAAAGAATTCATAGAATTGCTAGAAAAGGAATAAATTTATTTAGAACTTTGAAACAAATACAAAGAATCAAAGGTACTATAAAATTAAATAAATTGGCCAAGACTTTGCTAAAAGTATGACAAAGACAGAATCTGGAAACTGTCATTCATCACTAAAATACATTGACCAGTTATTTGGTTAGAAATCTGGCATACGAATCTAGACGCTGTTCGTTATTTATTGAACTGTCACTTAGTCTCTTTGCTTTAATTTCTCTTTGTCTCTTCATGGATTCTATATTCAGTCATATGTCTTGTATGGATTTCTTGATTCAGTTCCTCTTATATGATTGATACTCTAAATTCTGAGTCTAGCATTAAAAAGAAACAAATGTCTTTGTGTTTAGTTTAGAATGTCAGTTTTAAGACGAAAATCTTTTAATTATTATATTTTGGGGATTTTGGGCCACACCCATTGATGCTCAGGGGTTACTCTTGGCTATGTGCTCAGAAATTGCTCCTGACTTAGGGGGCCATATGGGATGCTGGGGGATCGAACCTCGGTCTGTTCTAGGCTAGTGTGGGCAAAGCAGACACCTTATCGCTTGTGCCACTGCTTCAGCTTAAGACTAAAATCTTAAAAATCAAACTGTTTATGTTTGCTTTAATGTATCATCGGTCCAGAATTATTAGGGTGTTTCCTTCTAGTTTTCGCTAGCTTGATTATTATTTATCTAGACTTTTCCAAAAATTGACTCATGTCTACTCTTCTCTCTCCTCCTTAATTATCTCTACCCCCCAATTCCAACTCCCTTAGTCTTTCCTGAGGGATAAATCACATTATTTGTTGGCCGTTTTCTTGTAAGGGGAACATTTACAAAACATTGGGATTAGCACTGCAAATTAGCTCACACTGATTCTTTAAAAATATTTTTACTCTTAAATAAATTATGCCATTCTTATCTCCCCTAATCCTGTCTCTTTTCTTACCACTGTTTTGCTTATATTTTTAATTTTTTTTGTTTTATTTTATTAATTTGTCTTATTTTAGACTACAACTTTGAATTTAAGAAAGGTACAGCTTAGCCTTTCCAAAGTCTGTAGGATTTTTATTACCTCTATTTTCCAATGCCATCCCATCACCAGAAAATAACCCAATTCTCAACCTTATCCTCTAGATAGCACCTTTTCTAAAAATCACCGTCATCTTTATCAACTCTACAGATCAGTTTTGTTGAATTTTTTTTCACATTAACTCTCGCTCATGAATTATAACTAAGACTTTGATTCTTATTATTTAGTTTTGCCAAATGCCTATATTGAAAGGCCCAGACAATGAATAACCTATACAAACCAGAAAATGTATATAAATTGCTATAGAAACTGAAGCAAAATGGCCAGTCAAGAAAACTCCAATATCCTTATATAGAAAACTGTGTTTATATTTTTTCTGTCTTATATCAGCTGTTTTGAAGTTGAAGCAGTCTACTTTACTCTTTCCTAAAAACCACCAGCAAAAAGAAACTATTCTTATTTCTCTTCTAGTTGGGTAAATGTATCTAAGTAGAAGCAAAAGTCAGAAGAAAGATGTTTATATGTTTATATCCTGAAATGGAGTACTGTTTAGATTTGGCCTCTCAGCCCTAGGGTAATTATGATGTGTATTGTTCTTGGATGTGAAAGCCCAAGGAAAGAATTCAGAGACCTTAAAATGAATAGGTTGGATATTACTCAGCCTTTGACCACTGTCTTCAAAATCAACAAAATCAGCAGCTGGAACTGAGAATAATCTATTTGTGATAAGGAAAGATCAAGCCCTTTAATTTCTACTCCTGTTGCTTTATTGTAACCTTGTTCTTGTAGAGATCACCTATTCAAAGATATATCATTCCTTTAAACCTTTGAAAATATCTGTTTTAGTATCTGTCTTTTGTTGTTGTTGAGAGTTTTAGTGGGTGGGGTGGACTGGGAATCTCATCTCTGCCTAGTTTCTTAGCAAACATTTGGATTCCATTTTATTGTTGGATCCTAAATTCCTAATTTTGATAGACTATCTTTTTTTTGGTATGTGCTTTTGATTACAAAAAGAAGAGTTTAGTCCAATTTTTCCCACCCTAAATCAAGTTTTTGAGAACCATAAATAGGTCATTAAAAACTTTATACTTTTTCCAGTGAGATTAGGAGGCGAATGTTCCAATAAGTTCACACCATTGTTTTAATATCTTTTGCGTGATCGCCAGAATAAGCCAATATCACGTAATCAATTTTTAATGTGAAAGATATCTAGAATAACAAACAAGATGGTTAATTCTAATATGAAATTATTTTGTCATAATTGAGTTATCTTCCCCAAGAATGTCATGGTTAGAATTATATTTTGAATAAATATGACATTATTATTTCTCATAATTCTTTCAATAGCTGTTTGACATTTCTTTTATTTGCTATTTCTTCCAATATAAAACTGTGAAACTCTGTGTAGTGGATATTCCATTTTATAAACTATAGTTCTTCTGATCTACACATCAATACATTCAAAATTTTTGGGTTTTGTTTTTATCATTGTTTTTTGGGAAGAGGGTCTACATGTGCCTAAACTCCGGGCATATTTTGGGTTTTGTGCTCAGGGATCATCCTGGTAGTATCCAGAGAACCATATGAGGTGCTGAGGATTGAACATGACTTGCCACTTGCAAGATAAGTGCCTCAGCCATGGTACTACCACTCCAACCCTAGGAAATTAATTGTAATACTAAAATTTCATGAAAAATGCAGAACTTACTTGGTTTAAACCAAACTACACTAGGCTCTTTGTATAGCTTAAAGATGGTGATTATATTCAATTAATTTTTATTAGACATATGAGACTTATGTGTAGTAAAAGTAAATAAATTATTTTAACCACATACATGTAAATTAAGAAGAAATTAACAGTTGAATGGGAAAATATAGTTTGTAAACAGTTGTACTTAGAGGTAATGAAATAATACATTTTGTAATCTGTCTCAGCAATAAAGGAAATTTGGTAATGGAAAAAATGGCTAAAACATACTTAGAAAAATTATTTATTAGAAGATGAGAAGATATGTAGTCCTTTGGTTCCTAATAATTTAAAAAATGATTTCTTTTTCACTTTTTACTATGGTAAGAACATATTTCTGACATTGTTGAAATTCAGTTCTTTCAAGATGTTGTCATATTATGCAGCAGTTAATGTCTGTTAGCTCCAAATGGGCAGAAATCTAAGTAAGATATTATAGGTGGAGGAGATATATGTGTGGTTTTGTGTCTTTGAGATGTGATTCTAGTTAGAAATTAGGCTGAGCAGATTGGTCATGCTCCTTGGTAAACTGTCTTCCCAGAGGATTTTTAATATTTAGACCTGGAATCAAAACAATCTTGGCTGCTACATACTGGAAGAATCATGATTAATGGAACTGGGACTCATTTTAAGGGCATGCTTATCTTTCAAAACAAGACAAAAGACCGCATGCAGTATTATTGGCAATTTCTTGCATGACTAGTCTTAACAAAGTTTGTTTCTTGTATTTACCTTAATAATTAAGCAATTTCTGAGTGGGGATTATCATATACCAAGCAGCTATTGAACATTATAATATATCATAGCACAGATTATAGATTTGCATTATGATCCTGGAACATTAGATGGTTAAACTACAAATTTCAAAAACAACTTGGCATATATCCAATAAACACTTAAAACAAGGAGAGCATGATCCATTTATTAAATGCAGTTCTAATTGGGTTGCACCTTAGAAAATGAACTATTATATCTGTTATATGAAGATTTATTTTTTGGTTTGAAGATAAAAGGTTGAATAAATTCCCCATTCTATACTCTTTCCTAAATTTCACTAAAAATGGCATGGAAATAGTTTATAAATGTATAAAAACAGAGATAAATTGAGAAGTGGCATGCCTAATCCCTTTTAGAAATATTGAAAATAAAAGATGGGTGCAAAAATGGCTAACTAAGTAAAAAACTAAATCAGTAGTGGAGAAAACTAAGCAGCTCACTCATCTGTACCTCAGAAATGGCCAGCACAGGTACCTCTCAAAATGGAGAAGGAATATATGGAGAGGTTGTTGAAAACATAAGGTTGCATTAAGTTCTCTTTTGATGCAGTGAAAATCACTAATTTTCCTCTTTACTTGGCTCAATTGGAATACTTATATCTTACCATAGAATAAGAGAGGCAAACTACATGTTTCTGAAATAGAAATGTCATTTGAAGAAATTACATTTGAAATTACATAGAAATTACATTTGAAGAAGGGGAACCAGTGCAATATGGACATTTTGCCAGAGTTTGTGAAAAGAATGGTGTATTCCATATCATTCTTTTTACTACTTTGCTCTTGGGGCATTAGGAGCCAGTTTGTGATTCCCTTATGATATAGGATTATTTGCATAGAATATTTATGGTACTAATAAGAAAAAAGTCATATTAGACATATCAGTGCCTGGAATTGATTATACAGAGGTATAACTATATTAAAAGTATTAGTACATTTTAAATATTAAGTTAATGTATGAAGTGAATGAAATAAAAATAACAAGTCACAAAACGGTATAAAGTGGCATGTTCTCTTACAACAACTGCCTGAGTCATGCAGTAAGAAGCAACTCTCTTCTCTACCATTTCTGTTGCAAAGAGCAATCATGTGAGAGTGAATCTTTATCCATGTTGGCCAGGCTGGTTTCCAGATTGGCAAAGTCTTCTGGGAGCTCTTCTGCCTAAAATACTGGGAGCTCTTCTGCCTAAAACATACAGCTTGATGACCAGAAGCCCAGTGACAAGACCACTGGTAAAGCAGAAGACTTCTTCAACACTGTCTTCAGTGACTTGGGCACTGGCAAACATAAGCCCAGAGTATGCAAAGAGGACAGAAACTGAGTGGAAAAGAAGAAACACAAATATGAAATTAATGGGGTCCAGGGGCCAATTCCATCACCAGTGTTGATCTTCCTCCAACATGTTCTCAAAGTGTGTCCCATACCACCACCCTTTGCCCATCAGCCTCCGGTGTCCATTTTCTATTTAGATAGTTTGGGTTTCTATGTTCCATTGTTGTTGTCATTGGCTTGGATATTTAGTTCTGTCCCTTTTACTTTTATCACAACCAATGAATCTGATACCGCTTGGCCACTGGCCCCAATTACTCTTAATATTTGTGTTTCTCCTCCATTCAGTATCTTTATTTCTCACTATACTCTGGGCCAAAGATGTTCATGACAATTCCCATTTAGACCATTGCATTTCTTCAAGGAGTTACTCTAAATACCACTTGTAAGTGATATTATTCTGTATTTATCCTTCTTCTGGCTTACCTCATTTAAAATAATATCTTTCAATTTCATCCATGTTGCTGCAAATTGCATGATTTCATTATTCCTTATACCTATATAGTATTCCATTGTATCCTTGTAACACATCTTCATCATCCACTCATCTGCTGTTGGACATTTAGTATGTTGATTCTAAGTCTTAGATATTGTACTGTGTGTTGCAAGGAATAGAGGTGTGCATACATCCTTTTTGGGTGAATGTTTTTCTGTCTTAGGGACAGATACTCAAATGTGGGATTTCTGAGTAATATGGCAGCTCAATTTTAAGTTTTCCATAGGAGCTACACCAGGCAGCATTCCCACCAGCAGTGGATGAAAGTTTTTTTTTTTTGCAACAACAAATCATTAGAGATTGTTCCCAGTATTTTTGATATGTAACAACCTAACTAGTATAGGATTAGTAAATATCATTATTCTTTTAAATTGGACTTCCTTAATGATAAGGGATAAAGGCTTTGGTTTACAAACTGTTTCTCTTTATCATTAAAACTTGCCCTAAATTCTGGATATACTGAAAATTAATGTTACAATAAGACTATGTCATATGTAAGTTCTTTGTTTATAGAAAATAATAAATATTGGAGAAGGTTAGTTACTTTGGAATTAAATGTTGCAGGAAGAAAAATCTAATAGAAAACATGATGTATCTGAACACTCTGGAAAAGATGTGTGCGATGGTGAAGGAGTATTTATTGTAATAATACAGGCAATGAAAAAAAAGTAAATTAAACATTCTACTACAGAGTAAACAGTATATACACAGATAGAAAAAACTCATGCACAATCATCTGTAAATAATGCTTGGGAAACATTAATAGATTCATCTATACAATATAAAAATATAATTTTATTAGGAGGATATTAGTCTGGAGATGTGTATGCATATAATAAAATGGGATTATTTAATGAAGTGAAATCATATTTTCTCTACTGAAGAATCAATATTTAATGCCTAAAACTAAAACTTAATAATCAATACTATAAGCATTATATCTTTACATTTATACTAAGAGGGTATCAGAAAGAAATTTAGAGTTTATAATAAACCTCATAAAATGATTTTACTGGTTGGACTATGTATATAGCATAAGCCCCCAGATTTTAAAAATTCCATATTACCTTCAAGAATACTTAATATGACAATATAGAGCTAACTATACATTATAGATTGAGTTCAGTCAGAGAAAAATAGAAAATAGATTTGATATTAGAATGATGGGAAAGTACCCCTCTGCTCTGAAACTTAATTAAAAAAGTACATAGTGGAATATTTGTATTATAAAACTCTAATATTTTAGAGAATCAAATTTGATAAAATTTTATAAATTATAAAAATATTATTTTATTGTAAAATTATATTTAACTGTATAATAAAAATACAAAGACCCTAGTGGATGAACAAAAACAATATAGTATAAGATAGAACTGATTGATTGATGGAAATATTCAATTTTTTTGTTAAGTGAATAAAGAATGACTTCATACTTATCTCAATGCAATAGTAAAATAACTACTCTTAGAATTATGATAGCGTTGTGGTATATATGCATCTATTGTCAGTTTCAGTACAAATGCTTTTGCTTTACTAGAAGATGAGAATAACATTGAGGATGTAAAATTCACAGTTTATTTGATAAAGACTCAGAGGCTCAAGGAATTGCTCTTAATAATGGTTAACCAAAATAAAATAATGAAACAAAAACTAAAGTAAAATATAAAAATATTTAACAAAATTAAAAAGTGATGAATAATAGAAAAAATAAAGTATTCCACACACCACAAAATAGCAGGTTATTTGTAAAATCCTTGGCAAAATTGGATTACGTTATTATACCAAAATAAAGATGCTAAATACAATATTGTAATTATGGTTGTTATGCACAAATAGATTTGCTTAAGTATACAATCTGTTAAAAGTCACATAATTTACATCAGTAACATTAGGCTGCATAGTTATCTCTTTCACCTTAACATTTCTTTAATATTATAAGTGATATTTGATGTTTAAATGTTAATCTGCAATCTGCAACATTTGCTTGCCAATTGCTTTAGACAAAGCATATCTAAATATTTTTCTCATGTTTGTCACATAATAATAGGAATAAGAAGTTATTCTCCTGCTTCAGAGTATTTTTTGAGAGTTGACAATATAATTTACACAAAAAATTATAAGTGTAAAATTACTTTATTAATATTAAATTATTATTATAATCCTCAGTGCTGTTGAGAGTACTGTCTGGACAGAATTACACTTTCTCAACCACAGTCATAGAGATTTATCTCCCTGCTTCCATATGTGACACATTAGAAGTTACATGAGCTCAAGGTCAGTTTTAAACTTTGGCTTCTTAGAGAAGCAATGGAATAAACCAGAGATCAATGTGAATATTTTCCAAGAAAATCATCCAAAAAGAATACCCAGGGAGTTATGGAAAGCATTCCAAGGACCCCACAGGAAGAAATGTCTTTGTTTGAGAGCTCTGAACTGTTCAAATAATGTTCTTAGCTATTGTTCATCTCATTGGAAAGGGCTGACTGCTTAGTTACCCTTTAATCATGACAGTGTCTATGAGGAAAGATCAATGAGTTGAGACTCAATCAGGGGATTTTGAATACATGACTAACTGAAAGGAGGGAAAATTTAAATGCAATAATTACAAATATATTCAAGATAAATTATGAATTAATTTCACATAACATTAAAATGGAAAGAAACAGGAAGAAAAAGAAAGGAGGGAGGAGAGAGTATGGAAGGGAGGGAAGGAGTGAGGGAAGAAAGGAGGAAAGGAGGGAAGAACAAAGGTGAGGAGGGAGGGAGGAAGGGAGGAGGAAAAAAAAGAAAGAAACTATTAAGCTAAGTGAAATAACTCATAGGAAGAGAGATAGAAATAGAATAGTCTCACTCATTTTGGGGTTTTAAGAAAAATAAAATATATTATTGTAATAATGCTCAGAGGCAATAGAGATGAGAGTCTGAAAAGACTGGCTAATAAAACAAAGGAAAGAAAGAAAAAGAAAGAATGAAAGAAAAAAATGAATAGAAGAAAGAAAGCAATTAAGGATGAAAAGAAAGAAAAGAATGGAAAGAAAAAGAACTAAGCATGGAAAGTAAGAAAGAAAGAAAGAAAGAAAGAAAGAAAGAAAGAAAGAAAGAAAGAAAGAAGAAAAATGAAGAAAGAAAAAAGGAATTAAGGATGGAAAGAAAGAAAAAGAATTAAGGATGAAAAGAAAGAAAAGGAATTATGCAGGAAAGAAAGAAAGAAGAAGAAAGAAAGCAAAGAAATAAAGAAGAAAGAAAAGAAAGGAAGAAAGGAAGAAAGAAGAAAGAGAAAGGAAAGAAAGTAAGGAAGGAAATAATAAGAAAAAAGTAAAGAAAAACAGCAGGTAGATTGCTTATCATGATAAAATAATTTAGTTAAAAGCTCAATCCTTACTTGAACATATACTGAACTTCTTCTACTACTCTGTATTGTGTCGATGTCTCTCTTTTTCCTGGAGTTAGTAATGATGTTAATAATCTGAGACTTTAAAAAGAATTGCGAAAGTATATGGTTTAAATAAATAATAGTTGCCATTTTAAACAATGTGAAATTAATTTTTATAATATTATATTTTATACTAAATTATGTATGACATTATAAGATCTTATGTAAACTATAGTTTCTATTTAAAGAGATAGGAATTTTGTTTGTGCTTTGTAGTTATAAGGTTAGTTACAAAATAAACAGGTTAGCATTAAATAATCAAACAGAACTTAACATTTAAGTTTTCAGAATTTTGGGGCCCGGGAGATAGCATGGAGGTAAGGCGTTTGCCTTTCATGCAAAAGGTCATCGGTTCAAATCCCGGTGTCCCATATGGTCCCCTGTGCCTGCCAGGAGCGATTTCTGAGCATGGAGCCAGGAGTAACCCCTGAGCACTGCTGGGTGTGACCCAAAAACCAAAAACCAAAAAGAAAAAAAAAGAAAAAAAAAGAAAAAAGAAAGTTTTCAGAATTTTAACAGGTCTTCTGTAATTTCAACCACAAATGGAATTGCTAATAGAACAATTCACCTATTC
>PVKC010020358.1:0-18640 GCA_004027635.1 Crocidura indochinensis
GGTGCTTTTGTGCTGTATGGAAGCCTTCTGTTTCATCAAGGATAGTAAAATCAGACCTCTGTATCTAGAGATCTTGGTGACTGTGCAGCTCAAAGAATGGAACTTAAGATGAAGGCTTTCTTAATATTCTTTGGCTGAAAGTTCAATGTTAAGATATCAGCAAGGGGACTTATGTGAATTCTGTTTATGGGTGATTGTCCTTCCACTGTAACTTTATCTTGTCCTCTTTCTTTGCATCTTTGTTCTTACAATTAAAAGTTAAAAAATAAAAGAAATACACCTAAAAGAACAGGACAGGCACAGGCTTAGAATTAAAGGATAGAAATCAATCATTCAAGCCAATGGAAAACAAAAAAAAGCTGGGACAGCCATTCTTATATCAGACCAAATTGCATTCAACCTCAAGAAAGTGCTCAGAGACCAAATCAGAGGAACCTTAGACCAAGAAGTACTAACTCTGATCAATATTTATGAGCCAACTGCAGAGCCAGCACTTGCTCACAAATCTAGAGAAACATATGTAGTAGGAGATTTCAATTCTCCACTATCATCACTAGACAGATCCACCAGGCAGAAAACTAGCAAAGAATTAAGAGCCCTTAATGAGTAATTGGAGGAAATAGGACTAACGGACCTATACAGGTCTCTCCACCCAAAGAAAACAGAATATGCATTCTTCTTAAGTGGAATCATCTCTAAAATAGACCATGTCTTAGGATATAAATCTACCTTGCACAAAATCACAAACATAAGGATTTTAGAAGCTCCCCATCAGACTATTATGCAATAGATATCAAGATCGATTGTAAAAAGAAAATGTGGAGAAAATCCAACACCTGGAGATTAAATGACATACTACTCAACAACAGCTGGATCACAGAGAATAGTAGGGAAAATAAAAAGATTCCTTGAGATGAATGATAATGAAGAGATAAACTGTCAAAATCTGTGGGACACAGCAAAAGCAGTAATTAGGGGAAAACTCATAGCAATACAGGCCTATATCAGGAGAGAGGAAAAGGACAAAATCAACAGTTTAAGGACACCTTAAGGAGTTGGTAAAACAATAAAATAAATACCAAGCTTTACAAAGGGGAACAGTTGCACTAGCATTACGGGGGGTAGAGTTGGGGGAAGTGGGATGCATGCTGGGAATAGTGATGGAGGAAGGAATTCACTAGTGGTGGGAATGCCCCTTATTCATTATTACTATATGCCTTAAATATCACTGTGAAAGATCTGTAATTCACTTTGCCCACAACAAAAAAAATCTTTAAACACCATAATTACAAGTATGATTGTAGTTGGGTTTCAGTCATAAACAGAAAACCCCCTTTCACCAGTGCAACTTTTCCACCACCATACCAATGCTTCCAAACCTCCTTCCCCACCCCTGCCTGTGCTTGAGACAAGCATTCTATTTCTCACATTCTTTAACATTGTCATGCTAGATGTTAGTGTAGTTATTTCCATAACAGCATTCACCACTCTTTGTGGTGAGCTTCATATTGTGAGCTCGTTCTTCTGGTCCTTAACTCTATTGTCTCTGGGCCTTATTTCAATAATGTCTTTAATTTCTTTAAAAACCCATAGATGAGTGAGATATTCTGAATCTATCTTTCTCCCTCTGACTTATTTCACTCAGCATAATAGATTTCACATGACTTTATGTCTCCTGACGACTGCATAATATGCCATTTTGTATATGTACAACAGTTTCTTTAGTCATTCTTATGTTGAAGGGCATCTTGGTTGTTTCTAAGCTCTAGCTATTGTACATAGCACTGCAATGAATATAGATGTGAGGAAGGGATTTTTGAATTTTATTTTTGAGTTCCTAGAGTATATCCCTAGGAGTGGTATAGCTGGATCATATGGGAGCTCAATTCCAGTTTTTTGAGGAATCTCCATATCGCTTTCCATAATGGTTGAAGTAAACGGCATTCCCACCTGAAGTGATTAAGAGTTCCTTTCTCTCCACATCCCCACCATCACTGCTTGTTCTCATTCTCTTTGTGATGTGCACCAGTCTCTGTGTCATGTGATAGTACCTCATAGTTTTGATTTGCATCTCCCTGATAATTAGTAAGGTGGGACATTTTTTCATGAATCTTTTGGACATTTGTATTTGTATTTTTCTTCTGAGGAAGTGTCTTCTCACTTCTCCCCATTTTTTATGGGGTTAGATTTGTTTTTCTTATTAAGTTCTGTCAGTGCCTTGTATATTTTGTAGATTGTCCCCTTATCTGATAGGTATTGGGTAAATAGTTTTTCCTGTTCTGTGGGTGGATACTCTAGTCAAGGCACTATTTCCTTTGAGGTGCAGAAGCTTCTCAGCTTAATATATTCCCATCTTTTTATCTATGCTTTCACTTGCTTGAAGAGTGCAGTTTCTTCCTTGAATATGCCTGTAGTCTCAACGTCCAGGAGTGTTTTACCTATGTGTTGTTCTTTATACCTTATAGTTTCAGGCGTGATATAAAGTTCTTAATCCATTTGGATTTTTCCTATGTGCATGGTGTTAGATGATGGTTGCTTTTGACAGATTTGCTCTAAATATTAAAGATGCTCATTTGTATCTAACATCTGGTTTATATCTTCCTCCCTGTAGTATTCTATTCCTATCTTTGGTATTTGTCATTGTGACTGGGATGTGTCTTGGGATGCTTTTCTTTGAATCTCTTTTAGGTGGAATTCTTTGATGATGCAGGATTTGGTTTCTAAACCTCTGAGATTTTTCTGCAGTGATGTCCTTGACTATTGATTCTTCATGTTGATTCTCTTCCTGAGATTATAGAACTCCAATGCTGCCTATGTTGTCTTTGTTGAGTTTATTCCAGTTTATTTATTCTATTTTTGTCTGTTCACATTCTTTGAGGATTTTTCCATTGTTTGATACGTTGTTTTGAAGTTATTTTACAACCTCTTGTTGGATGGAGTTGTTATACATCTCATCTTCCAGTTCACTAATTCTGTCCTCAGCTGCTGTTACTCTGCTGGTGAGGCTTTCTAGTAAGGTTTTCATTATTCCTACCAAGTTTTTCAGTACTGTTATTTTGATCTGAAGTTTTCTCAATTCTACTTTAATAATTTTATTTGTGAGTTTTGGGGGTTCATTTAATGCTTTCCCTGAATTCTTTAAGCATTCTCCAGATTTCCTCTCTAAAGTCTTTAAGAGAGGCTATGTAGATGGCCAATACTTGTTAAGTTTGCAGAACTACCATCATTATTCTCTAAACATGTGGTGTTCTGCATTGTTTCCTCTTTGTGTCCTTGCAATGTGGTGTTTTCTACTGGGGTTCAATACTATAGGATATGCAGGGTGGGGGAATCACCTTGCTACTGCTCAGTCCTCCTGCTAATTCCCTTCATGTCCATTTTCATGTCCAGCAGTCCAATTTCTGCTGCCTCTGGGGGACAGGTGCCATTTTCTTTTCTTTTTTTTAATTAATATCTTTATTTAAACACCTAGATTACAAACATGATTGTGCTTGGGTTTCAGTTATGTAAGTAATAGCCCCTTCACCAGTGCAGCAGTCCCATCACCAATGTTTCAAATCTCCCTCCTTCCCACCCCATCCCAACCTGTACTCTAGACAGGCTTTCTACTTCCCTCATTCATTCACATTGTTATGATAGTTCTCAATGTAGTTATTTCTCTAAATGCACTCATCACTTTGTGGTGAGCTTCATGTAGTGAGCTGGAACTTACAACCCTCCTCTCTTTTGTCTCTGAAAATTATTGCAAAAATATCTTTTATTTTTCTTAAAACCCATAGATGAGTGAGATTATTTTGTGTCTTTCTCTCTCCCTCTGACTTATTTCACTCAGCATAATAGATTCCATGTACATTCATGTATAGGAAAATTTCACGACCTCTCCTGATGATTGCACAATATTCCATTGTTTATATGTACCACAGTTTCTTTAGCCATTCCTCTGTTGAAGGGCATCTTGGTTGTTTCCAGAGTCTGGCTATTGTAAATAACACAACAATGAATATAGGTGTGAGGAAGGTAATCTTGTATTGTATTTTTGTGTTCTACAGTTATATCCCTAGGGATGGTATAGCTGGATTTTTATGGGAGCTCAATTTCCAGTTTGGGGGGAATCTTCATATTGCTTTCCATAATGGTTAAAGTAAACGGCATTCCCACCAGCAGTGATTAAGAGTTCCTTTCTCTCCATATCCCAGTCAACACTGCTTGTTCTCATTCTTTGTGATGTGTACCAATCTCTATGGCGTAAGACGGTACCTCTTAGTTGTTTTGATTTCCATCTCCCTGATTATTAGTAATGTGGAGCATTTGTTCACGTGCCTTTTGGCCATTTGTATTTCTTTTTTTGTCAAATTGTCCATTTCTTCTACCCAATATGTGAATAGATGATATTTTTTCTAGTAAAGTTTTGTAAGTGCCTTGTATATTTTGGATATAAGCCCCTTATCTTATGGGTATTGGGTGAATAGTTTCTCCCGTTCAGTAGGTGGCTCTTGTATCATGGGCACTGTTTTTTTGTTTTGTTTTGTTTTGTTTTGTTTTGTTTTGTTTTGTATGAGGTGCTGAAGCTTCTCAGCTTAATATATTCCCATCTGTTTATCTCTGCTTCCACTTTGTGAGAGTGCAGTTTTCTCCTTGAAGATGCCTTTAGTTTCAATGTCATGGAGTGTTTTACATACATATTGTAACTGGAGCATTTTTTACCTTCAATTTAAAATTAACTAGTGTGGTCTTCAAGACAGAATGCCTGTCTCAGAGACAGGTAGGGGTTGAGGGAAGAGAAATATGGGGCATTGGTGGTGGGAAGGTTGCATTGGCGAAAGGGATGTCTCTTTTATAACTGAAGCAAAACTACAAACATGTTTGTAAACGTGGTGCTTGAATATAGTATTTAAAAAATAAAATATGAATTCAAAAAATAAAATTAAATTAAATTAAATAATCATGTATTTCATCTTTCTATCTAAGAGAAACAAAAGGAAGACAAAAGCCAAAAAGCTCCAAAATATGGGAGTAGTCTTTTTTTAAATTTTTTTTATTTTATTTTAATCATAGTGGTTTACATGTCATTCACAGTAATATTCCAGTTACATATAAACATTTAATCAGGGGAATTCCCATAACCAAGTTGTCCTCCCTCCACCTCCGTTCCCATTCTGCCTCCCATATCCTCCATGTATTCTCTCAAGATCAAATTTTAAAGTTACTCAAAACTCCTGGGATTTTGATGGAATTAGAATTTATAAATCAAGTTCTGGATATTTAAAATATACTTAAAATTAAAATGTGTCATATATAATATTAAATATATCTTCCTATGTTTGCAATATTTTTCTTTTTATTGGGTTAAAATGTGTTAATTCTTATAAACTTTCAGTTATATATAAACAAGGATGTTTTGTCTCTACCCTTCTATTCTAGTTATTTCTTTATCTTATCTCATCAGCTCCAAACACTCATAAAATCTGTTATCAGGGCTAAAATAGACTTCCTTGTCTTCTCTTTAACTGTAAATTCAATAGACCTGAAACTCTTTGATTCATTCTGATACTTGCTACTGATTTTTTGTCACGTAGTTTAGAATACCTAGTATTTCTTGTGAATTAAAATGTCACCAATTATGCAGTGACACTTCAAAGGTATAAAGTCCTTCACTTTCAAGTTAATCTTAAAATATTAACCGTCAAAAATGTAATAAACTTTTTATCACTTTGTGAAAATTTACTTATTTTCAGATTTAAAAAATTTAAACACATTTTTCATGGCATTTTCTCACCATTATTTCATTTTCTTCTTATTTAAAAAATATAACTGTTTGCAAAACACACAGACACATTTTGTTTTGCTATAATCTTCCACTAAAGAAGCTCACATATGTGAGATCAGCTCGTCTAAGAGTGGAACTCCTCATCCCAGTTTTGTGCTTTCAGTAATCTTGAATTACTTATAAGATCAATGTTTCTACATTTATTCTACCACCCTGAACAAATACTATATTTTGTTCCAATCTATATTTCTTTTTTGTTTTACTTTTTTTGTTTTGTTTTGTTTTGTTTCTGGGTCACACCCGGCAGTGCTCAGGGGTTACTCCTGGCTCCATGCTCAGAAATTGCTCCTGGCAGGTACGGGGGACCATATGGGGCACCGGGATTTGAACCGATGACCTTTTGCATGAAAGGCAAACGCCTTACCTCCATGCTATCTCCCGGGCCCCTCCAATCTATATTTCATAATGTCTTTCTCTTCACTTTCCTTATGTATTCACTTAGTTAAACAGCTCAAAAACTTAACTTTTATTACATTTATTTCTTCTCTTTATAAAATAATGCATATACCAAGTGGCTTCATTACTATCTTCAAACCTTACCTCTTTCTTGATAATAAAGAAGCACTGTTACTTACTACTACTAAATGTTTTCCAAATGAGAAAATTAAAGTATGCATAAGAAACAGTACTAAGAAATATAATAATTCTAACATTGATTTCGTAAAGCAGGAAGATTGTGATGACTTCAGTGCATGGAGATTGAGTGCATGTTTTTTAATTAATATATTTATTTAAACACATTGATTACAAACATGATTAAGGTTGGGTTTCAGTCATGTAAAGAACACCCCCCTTCACCAGTGCAGCAGTCCCATCACCAATATCTCAAATCTCTCTCTTACCCACCCCACCCTACCTGTACTCTAGACAGGCTTTCTACTTCCCCCATTCATTCACATTGTTATGATAGTTCTCAATGTAGTTATTTCTCTAACTATACTCATCACTCTTTCAATTCTCAATATTAATAAGAATGCAGTTTTTGTGGTAAAAATATAGTCCAATGATTCTAAAATATTTGTGTGCACCAAAAATCACTTGACTAATGAGCTAGTGGCACTCCCTCCTTGAAGATTATTGTGTCAGCATTCTGCAAAGTCTCACAAAACTTCACTGGTTCTATTACTTCATTATGGAGTACATAAAATAAACTGTCTTTGAGAATAACTAAAGAATTTAGACAGAAGCACCCCACCTTATTCATGGAGCATATGAGAGCAACATAAGGACATTCCGGAGAAGAAAAGTAATCAGAAATATTAAAGATCATCTTAGGATGATGATGATTATAATAATTGCCACAATTTGTTCACCACTTATTTTATTGACAGAATTTTACAAAATTATTTATGGATGTTAACCATATAATATTCTCTTCCTGATTTTAAGAAATAGAAATCTGGAGTCAGATAATGACAGGTATACTTGCCTTGTATTTGACTAACCCTGGTGTGTTTCCTAGACCAAGCATATAGTTCCCAGAGGTCTTCCAAAAGTAAGCACTGAACAGAGTCAGGAGTAAACCTAAGCACTGCTATATATAAATAAACCAATAAACCCTAAATAACCCTAACTAAATCCTCCCTTGGGAAAATAAGAAGAAATTTTAGGCTTAGACATATTGAGCAGATGACTTAAGATTATATATAACTATGACTAAAAATACAACTCATCCTGTCTCTAAAGTCTGTGTTTGTTTCTATCTTATTTTATACTGACTGGGATTATAACACTTTCTATATGTATTTACTTTTTTTTCTACAAGCATTTATTTTTTTTTTCCAGAAATGGCTCTAGTTCCGAATTTCCAACCATTTGTGGGACATAGCTTCAGGTTCTTCTTCGTAAGTTCTTTCACTGTTCATTGTTATTATTTAACCTTATGTCTATTCTCATATTTCATTTTCATCATGTCTTAAATCTTCAGTTGCTTTCTCTGTTTTATCTTCTCTTACAAGTGGCTTACTTCTTTGGGTCACACAATCAGCTTTCTCTAAATTATCAAGTAATATATATTTAGTATTTATGAGCTACACACCATGGACTATTAGTTCCTCTTCTAAATTCTAACAAGAATTAAAAACCTAATCATGGAACACTGGATGTGGGGTACTTAGATACTAACAAGGGAATTAGATAACATAGCCTAGAAAGGTAAGGAAAGCAATTCTTGAAATGGTAGTTTTTATTCAGTAGTAAGCAAGAGATGGGAGAAAACTACAGGGATGAATCCTTTTTCTTTATCTCTCCCAAGAAGTTATCTGAGCATGCTTTCCCAGGTAATATGCCTATATATATTCTGTATGGCCATGTAGATGTACATATTGCCTGAGCTTCTTACATTAATTCTGATATTTCTGTATCTCTTACCTTTTGATCCCACTCTTATTTCAATTGGATTGCAGCTCCTATATTAAATATTTATATGTGGGGTCCATAAAAACTAATATTATGAGTTATAACTCCAAGAGTATCAGATCTTCGGATTAATGGAGATGCCAGAATACATGTATCCCTTGGGATTTTCCGATAACAGTACAACTGGTTCTGCAAATCTCTCTTGACTCTACTTGACAGTTACTTTAATTTTATATTAATCTTCTTATAGTCCATTTATTTTTTCATACTCAAGTAGCATTTTTCATGAGATAATAACTATTATACTATAAAATTATAAAAATGACTGTCAATGTCCATTTTTGAGACTTAAAACTAAAATTTTATGACAACCCAAATTTGTACTCTGTCATCAACCACTTTATAAAATACCTATTTCTATTGAAAAAAATTCTTCCTTATTACACTTGTGATAAACTACCCATAGACTGAAGAACATAGTGTTGTTGTTGTTTTAGATACAACCAGCCATGTTCAGGGACTAATTCTAGTTCTGCACTCAGGAATTAATTACTCCTGGAGGTGCTTAGAGAACCACATGGAATCCTGGGAATCAAATCCAGGTTGACTGCATGCTAGGTAGATGCCCATCTGGCTGTGCTATTTTTCCAGCCCCAGAAAAATATGGTTTCTTCCTCAGGTTCAAGTCATATTTTGCTAAGCTCCATAGAAAAAAAATGAGAAGAAAATTTTCTCTGTTTAAATGTAAGTATGCCGGTAGAAAACTTGTAAAAATAAAAATAATGTATCTTCACATAAAGATATAGATCTTAGAGTTAATTTGCTTTAGGAAATAGACTCATTTAAAATGTCAAAATACATTATGATATGTCAGATAATATATCAATTGGCTAAATTGGCTAAATTTCAGTGAAAGATATAGACAAATTTTTCTTGGAACTTAAGTTTAAAATACTAGCAAAGAATTTATACCCTGTGTTATTAGACTTAATTCACAATGTTGACATTTATTTGAACAAATATGATTATGCAATTTCAAAAATGTGTTTAAACTATTCCTTCATTTAACATTCTTCTTCTGATCCAATTACTGGTTTATACTGTTCTCAGAAACTCAATAGAATGCTGTATTATATACTTAACTAAGATCACATATCATAAATTGTATGATTATCTTAATGAATCAGATTCAATCGGCTTTGTCAAACCTAATTCTGCTGGATAGAGCTAACAATTCTACATCTTCAATTATGTTGATAGTACCAGAGAAACTGGACAATCAATAATTGCCAAAATATCTTCAACTCTAATGAATTTCTTCATAAAGACCACAATTAAGCTTTGGAGCGACAGGATAGCCAGTAGGGTGCTTGTTTTGCTAGAAGTTAATTGAGGTTCTATTCCCAGCACCCCATATGGTCCCCTTTCTTTCACCAGGAGTGACCCCCTGAGTGCATAGCCAGGAGAAAACCCTGATTACCACTGGTTGTGGTAAAAAACAAAGAAAGGTCCATTTAAATAATTCATCTTAACAATCAAATCACTATGTTATATTGTTAGAGCATAAAAAAAGAAGAAAACAAATACAGAATATCTTGTCGTCTATAACAACATGTAAATCCTTTATTATCTGTTTATTATGCAGGGAACCTCATGTATTCAAATTTCTTTTTCTAGCTTCACTTTTTATAGGTGAACTTTATGTAAATTGTTTGTGATTTTGGTTTAGTCTGTTAGTAACTTACTCTATAACAGTGGTCCTCAAACTACGGCCGCGGGCCACATACTGTATTTGTTTCCATTTTGTTTCTTCACTTCAAAATAAGATATATGCAGTGTGCATAGGAATTTGTTCGTAGTTTTTGTTTTTATTATAGTCTGGCCTCCAACAATCTGAGGAACAGTGAACTGACCCCCTGTTTAAAAAGTTTGAGGACCCATGCTCTATTAGCTTCTAAAGCTAATGGGATGATTTTATTTCACTTTTCAAAATTGTAACATGAACTTTTGCAAAAGATACACATATATGCATATATTATAATTCTAATCATGTCACTGAGAAGGTCTATGATAAAAGGCAAATGATTCAATCTCTATAAACCTTATATTATCTCATTTTAAAGTAAAAATAAACACATTAAATTCTCCATATGTGGAAAAAAAAGCAAATTTTAAAATTTAGTTGAAATATAAAAGTTTGGTAGCGCAAAGTATAAATAAAAAACAAACATGCATTATACTTGAAGAACAAGTTAAAAGTATCAAGCTAGAGTCCACAGATTGTAAGCAAGTAAGGTACTGGACTTGCATGAGGGTGACCTGGTTTCAATTCCTGGCACAATATATGGTCCCCTGAACACTGCCAGAAATAAACCCTAACTACCAGGTGGGGCCCAAAACAAAAAAATCAAACTAATATAGCAGTTTTAGCAAGTAAGCTAGCCTTCTCCAATTCCCAAAATTACAGATAGTCCCCAGCACTTCCAGGAGTGGTCACTAAGTACAAAGCAGAGTAAGCCCTGAGCACCACTGGAAGTGTGTCCCAAATACTTATTCCACACCCCAAAGAAACTAATCTATGTGATGTTTGAAGCTAAATTGAAGTTTTATAAATTACTGTTTTCCACAAAGATATAGTTTGTGTAATGAAATTTAATTTCATACATAGCAAAAGGGCTCAAAGTTTAGGACTATTTGAGATTAATAATTTTTTTGTTTGTTTGTTTTTGGGGCACACCCAGCGGTGCTCAGGGGTTACTCCTGGCTATCTGCTCAGAAATAGCTCCTGGCAGGTACGGGGGACCATATGGGACAACGGGATTCCAACCAACCACCTTTGGTCCTGAGTCGGCTGCTTGTAAGGCAAACGCCGCTGTGCTATCTCTTGGGCCCCAGGATTAATAATTTAATTAGGCAAAGGCTTTTATTTCAATCTCAGGAACTACATAATCCCCAGAGTACTTCCAGGACTGACCCAGAGTCCCTGAGTACTGACAGGTGTGACTCTCAAAGTATACAACAGGGTAAGACATTTTTTTTTTTACATTTCAAATTTAAATCTAGTAGATAATATTTGAGGAATAACTAATAATCTCTGTATTTTTTCACATAATAGCATCACTTATTCTATTTCAAATATTGACAATGCAACATATCTTAGAATGAAGCCCTACATCATATACAGAGTTTTTTTTTCAAGGCAGTGACACTAGTTCAGCTAGCTCTTATATACATGTGCTAATACTTTTCTTCTTTTTCTCTAGAATGTGCTAATGTTTCTTTTCTTTTTTTAAAGTATAATTTGGTTCCCAACTTTTGTCAGTTCCACAAAATGGAAGCTTTCTGTTAACACTGAAAAGTAGATGGGAACTTATTTTTCTCAAATAACATGGAAGCCTCTGGTAGTAGGGCTAAGGCACCATGGCACTGAAAATCCAACAGAGATCCACATCAAGGTATTTCTTTAATATACTTGAAAGATCATCACATCATTGACTACAAGATGTCTAGATATAGTATTCCAAGAAGAATCAGGAAGAATGAAGATGAAGAAATTAGAGCATCTGTTCATCGTCATTAGTAAATTTTTTATGTATATCACCAGTAAATGATATGACTTCTGATAATTTCAAGAGTGTAAAGAAAGAAATGTTTTATTTTTAATCTTTATTGAAACCTATGTTATTTACAAAGTTCTTGTAGTTGGGTTTCATACATACAGTGTTTCAGGCCCAATCCCACCACTATTGTTGACCTCCCTCTACCAATGTTTCCATAGTCCATCCCATGCCACTGCCTCATGCCCCACAGCCTGCCAACATAATAGCATTCATTTTTAATTTAGGTTGTTAAAATTTGGGTTTCATTATTTCATTGTTGTTGACGCTGGCTTGGATATTTAGTTCTGTCCTTTCTTAACACCACCAATACACCTTGGACCCTATCCCCATCCTTTCAGCTTTCAGTTTCTCCTCCTCTCAATTTATATCCTTCTTCTCTCTATACACTAGGGTTTAGAGTGTTCTTGACCATCCGCATTTAAACCACTTCATTTCTTCATGTAGTTATTCTAAATACCACATATAAGTGATAGAATTTTATTTCCTCCTTCTGTCTTACTTCATTTAACGTAAAATCTTTCAATTCCATCAACTGCAGCAAATTCTATTATTGCATCATTCTCTACAGCTATATAGTATTTTATTACATAAATGTATCACACCTTCATGATTCACTGATTTGATGTTGGACATCTAGATTGATTCCAACTCTTACCTATTGTACTGAGTGCTGTGATGAATAGTGGTGAGTGTTTTTTTTTGGATGAGTGTTTTTCTGTCCTGGGATTTCAGTTAATAGTTTATTGAGAACTCACCATACTGTTTTCCATAGGTGTTGGACCAGGCAGCATTTTTGCCAGCAGTGGATAGAAGTTTCTTTTCCATGACATCCCCACCAATACAAATTGTTCCCAATATTTTGATATATATCATCCTCACTGGTATAAGATGATATCTCATTGCTGTCTTTATTTTTATTTCCCAAATGATAAGTGATGATGAGAATTTTTTAATGTGCCTGTTGGCCATCTATTGGTCTTCCTCAGAGAAGTCTCTGTTCATTTCCTCTCTCCATTTTTGATGGGGCTTTAGGTGTTTCAGAGTTAACCTTTGTGAGTATTTTATATATATCCTAGATATCAACCCTTTATCTGATATGTTGAGTGAAAATATTTTTCTACCACTTAGCTGTTTTAATTTTAACCTGTTTCTTTTGACATATAGAAACACTTTTAGTTTAATGTAGTTCCATTTATTCAGATTTAACTTTATGACCCTTACCATAGGCATCCTATCACTGAAGACTCATTTGAGACCTAAATCTTGAAATGTTCTGCATATGCTTTCTTCAAATAAATTTATGAATTCAGGTCTAATCTCCAGGTCTTTGATCCATTTTGAATTGACTTTTGTATAAGATGAATGATATGGATCATCTTTAATTTCTTAGGTATGGTTATCAAATTGCCCCAATATGATTTGTTGAAGAGACTGTCTTCAAGCCATTTCAAGTTCTTGGCACCTTTGTCAAAGACTAGTAGACCATATACATAGGGGTGTGTCACTGGATATTCTATTCTGTCCCATTGGTCTGAAAGTCTGTCTTTGTTCCAATATCATGCTGTTTTAATCACTATGGTTTTAAAGTAGAGCTGCAAATTAGATAATGAGATGACTCCCAGTTTCATGTTTTTCAATACGGTTTTGGTTATCCTTGATCTTCTGTGGATTTATAATTGATTGCTCTAAGTCCTAGAAGAAATTTGTCTGAATTTTTATGATTGCATTGAATCTATATAGTAGTTTAGGTAAGAGAGTAGTTTTGATAACATTGATTCTTTTGATCCATGAGCATAGAATATTTTTCTATTTCTTTAGGTCTTCAATTTTTTTCTTAAGTGTTTTGAAGATTAAGTATGAAAGGCCTCTCACCTTTTTTGTTAGGTTGATTTCAAGGTACTTGATTGTTTTTGATACTAATTTGAACTCTTTATCCTCTGAGTCATTTTTTGTATAAATGAAAGCAACCGTCTTTTGTGTATTGAGAAAGAAATGTTTTTTTTTTAACAGAAATCATTGCTTCTCTAATGAGATTGAAATTCTCTAAGTAACGAAAAGGAATAAGATAGTTTTAAATAGAAACTAACTCTAGTATTTTTTTCTGCACCTATATGCTAACATAGAATGAGGGTAAAAAAAAAAAGGATGAGGTAACATTTCCATTTTTTGCTTTAATTTAACTAATGTAGATTTATAAGGCTTCATAGATAATTAACTAGATTTCTTACAATGCATTCTCTAGTATTTATGTTGACAAACAGATTGTATTTTTTTGTTTCATTTTGTGCACAGGTTTACTTCTGGATCTGTACTCGGAGATCATTTCTATTGAACTCCAGGCCCATACCAGGTGATAAGGATTGAACTCAGGCCAGATGTATGCAAAGCAAACCACATATATTACTCCATACATGTACTGCATACATGTATTTCAATTCCTACATTGTATCTTGTATTCATAAAATTAGTTAGCTATAAATACCAATAATTGAAAACCATCAAAATCCTTAAGAATAATTAAGTGTGATAATATTAAATTTATAATCCAAGATAATGCTGTATACATAGGAAGATTTTATTAAGTGTGCATAGAATAATAAGGTGTTTACAGAGCTTTGCAAGAGATATTTTCTTTATCTACCATATACCAGTAAGTAACCTAAAACAAATAATGTAATAACAATATTTTGCATATCATTTATCAATATTTGGAGTTAATTTTTAATATAGCAATTTATTCCAAATACTTAGTGCCATGTGTAAATTTTTTTATTTGGTTTTTGGGTCATTCCTGATGGTGCTCAGGAATTAGTACTGGCTCTGCATTCAGAAATCACTCCTGATAGGCTTGGGGAACAATATGGAATGTCAGGATTCAAACCACTGGCCGTCCTGGGTTGGCTGTGTGCAAAGCAAATACACTACCTTGTATTATCTCTCCAGTCCTCACATGTAAATTTTAACTTTCATGGTGTTAAGCTATTAAAAAATATTTACCGTATGTAGTAATTATAAACTATTGCAGTCATTCCACCAACATAACAACTGTTAACATAGCTCAGAGTTCAAAATATATATAAATTTTACTCTGAAATATTTACATTTTGCTCTTCTACCTTAATTTTATTTTTTTAATTTTACTACTTTAATAGCTCTTCTGTTAATTCTCTAACTCACATATATACTTGGACTTTGCTACTGTCTTTTCCTAGGAAAGAAATGCCCCAATAACATGATTCTTAGCTACTCCTTATGTCAATAAGGATAAGATAATATAAACCGTCATTTGCATCTGTTGATGATTCTTCTTCCTTGTACTTTTTCCTAGCAGGATATTGTCTCTAAAATCATTAAACTCTAATTTTTATCAGGTATTGTTCCTTGTGTGAGTCTATTGACATTAAATTTCTAATAACACTTAGGTTACTTAAAGACATTTGCAAATCATTATAATGTTCTATTATTAAGGAGTAGCTAAAATTCTTCAAGTAAATCAATTTCTATTATACAATTGCTGTTCAGATTTAGTAGCTCCTAGCACTTTCTTATAGATTTATTATTTTTTACATTAACTTCTATTTTCTGTATTACTTCTTTATGTCCACTAGATTCTAGGCTGTTAGAAAGGAATCTGACTAAGTAATCTTTGGATTCCTTCGTCAAAACTGAGTATTCACAAATAGTTGCAAAATAAACATATGGAAAGTAAATGAATGATTACTTTATATTTTCCACAGTTTCCTATTCTTATTTTTAAATTATTTTCCATGCATTCTTTAATTTGACATGAGTAAACTAAATTATGGGTGTTCCTAAACTGTTCATGTAATTAGAGTATAAAATTAACACAGACATATCAAACTTGAAACTCCCTCTGGACAAACAGAAATCACCTTCCCATTTGTAGAATGGTCTCATTAGGTTCTAGCAGAATTAAAACGTTAAACAGAAAAATAATATTATAAATAAAGGACATCTACATTATGGTGAGAGCGACTAGAACAATGCATTTGTGTTATTAGCAGGGTAATATTCTTTTACATTAAAATTTTATAGATTAGACATGTAGTCTTTAGGCACATGCTATTGGTTTATATGTATAATTTAATAGTTTCATAAAGAGATTTCAACATTTTACAACATATGTGACCTTTACTCAATATATATTACTTTTTGCATTAGTTGCATAATTAAAAATTGCTTATAAAGAAACCCAATTGAATTTATCTTGCTGAAAATTTCTCATTAGTTTTGTCGTTTATTTTTTCGTATTTATTTTTATTAAAATCTTTAAAATTTTGATTACAAATTTGATTGTACTTGGGTTTCAGTCATATAAAGAACGATCCTTTCACCAATGCAACAGTCCCATCACCAATGTCCCGAATTTCCCTCCTCCAGGCTGAACTATACACAGGCTTTTTGCTTCCCTCATTCATTCACTTTGTTATGATAATTCTGAATGTTGTTATTTCGCTAACTGCACTCATGACTCTATGGTGAGCTTCATGTCATGAACTGGACCTTCCAACATTCCTCTCTTTTGTCTCTGAGAATTATTGTAAAAATGTCTTTATTTTTCTTAGAACCCATAGAAGAGTGAGTCTATCCTGCATCGATCTCTCTCCCTCTGACTTATTTCACTCAGCATAATAGATTCCATATACATTCATGTATAGATAAGTTCATGGCTTCATCTCTCCTGACAGCTACATAATATTCCATTGTGTATATGTTCCACAGATTCTTTAGCCATTCATCTGTTGAAGGGCATCTTGGTTGTTTCCAGAGTCTGGCTATTGTAAATAGTGCTGCAATAAATATAGGTGTGAGGAAGGAATTTTTGTATTGGATTTTTATATTCCTTGGGTATATCCTTAGGAGTGATATAGCTGGATCATATGGGAGCTCAATTTCCAGTTTTTGGAGGAATCTCCATATTGCTTTCCATAGAGGTTGGACTAGACAGCATTTGGGAATGGATGAGTTACTTTCTCTCCACATCCCTGAAAGCACTGCTTGTTCTCATTCTTTGTGATGTGCACCAATCTCTGTGGTGTGAGATGGTACTGCTTAGTTGTTTTTAATTGCATCTCCCTGATGATTAGTGATGTGGAGCATTTTTCCATGTGCCTTTTGGCCAGTTGTATATCTTTTTTGACAAAGTGTTAATTTCTTTTCTCCATTTTTTGATGGGATTACATGTTGTTTTTTTTCTTGAAAAGTTCCATCAGTGCCTTGTATATTTTGAATATTAGAACCTTATCTGATGTGTATTGGGTGAATAGTTTCATCCACTCACTGGGTGCACCTTGTATCCTGGACACTATTTCCTTTGAGGTACAGAAGCTTCTCAGATTAATATATTTCAATCTGTTTATCACTGCTTCCAGTTCTTTGGAGAGTACAATTTCTTCCTTGAAGATGCCCTTCATCTAAATGTCATGGAGTGTTTTACCTACATATTATTCTATATACCCTATGGTTTCAGGTCTGATATCAAAGTCTTATATCTATTTGGATTTTACCTTCTTTTTTTTTTTTTTTTTTTTTTTTTTTTGGTTTTTGGGCCACACCCAGTGATGCTCAGGGGTTACTCCTGGCTACGCGCTCAGAAGTCGCTCCTGGCAGGCATGGGGGACCATATGGGAACCCGGGGATCGAACCGTGGTCTGTCCTAGGCTAGTGCAGGCAAAGCAGCAGGCACTTTACCTCCTGTGCCACCTCCCGGCTCCCAGGATTTTACCTTCATATATTATGCTAGCTGGGGGTCTGAGTTTGCTTTTTTTTTGCCAGTGGCTAACCAGTTGTGCCAACAGAAAATATAGAAGAGGCTTTTCTTGTTCCATTTAGGATTTCTTGCCCCTTTATCAAAAATTAGGTGATTGTATGGCTGGGGAACATTCTCTGAGTACTCAAGCCTATTCAGCTGATCTGAGGGCCTGTCTTTATTCCAATACTATACTGTTTTGATAAATATTGCTTTGTAATACAGTTTAAAGTTGGGGAAAGTAATGTCTTTCATATTCTTTTCCCCAAGGATTGCTTTACCTATTCGAGGTTATTTATTGTTCCAAATGAATTTCAAAAGTGTTTGATCCATTTCTTTGAAGAATGTAATGGGTATCTTTAGAGCAGGGGCCTCAAACTCAATTTACCTGCAGGCCGCAGGAGGCAAAGTCGGGGTGATCCTTGAATGAAAAGTCAGTAGTAAGCCTTGAACATTGGGGGGTGTGACCCAAACAAGTAAAACAAAACAAAACAAAAAATGATTTCTCTAGGGCAGGGCCACAAAATGTTGTATGGAGGACTGTTTGTGGCCCACGGGCCACAAGTTTGAGACCCCTGCTTTAGAGGGATCGCATTAAATTTGCACAATGCTTAGGGGTATATTGCCATTTTAATGACATTAATCCAGCCAATGCATGAGGAGGAAATGTGTTTCCATTTCCATGTGTCCTCTCTTATTTCTTGGAGTAGGGTTTTATAGTTTTGTTTGTATAGGTCCTTCCCGTCTTTGGCCAAGTTGACTTTAAGATATTAGAGTTCGTGTGACACTAATGTAAATGGGGTTATTTTCTTTTTTTTTAATTTTTTTATTTAAACACCTTGATTACATACATAATTGTGTTTGGATTTCAGTCATGTATAGAACACCACCCATCACCAGTGCAACGTTCCCATCACCATTGTCCCAAATCTCCCTCCTCCCCAACCACCCCCCGCCTGTACTCTGGACAGGCTCTCCATTTCCCTCATAGGTTCTCATTTTTAGGACAGTTCAAAATGCAGTTATTTCTCTAACTAAGCTCACCACTTTTTGTGGTGAGCTTCC